>CM019149.1:217906326-218127528 GCA_009733165.1 Naja naja | reverse complement strand
TGGCACTTTTTCTCCTTCAGAATTCTATCTATGCCTGCTATAAAATGACACAAAAGTAGGAGAAATGTTACAAAGAAAATGTGGTCCTTTGTGTTTGTTCCTTTATGTAGGTTTTTAAGCAAGTCTTTCTCTAGACTGAAAACAAAGGTACAGGGTGTATCTTTAAGACTGGTAAGAACAGGCCTGAAGACTACTCTCCCAGAATCTTAGACTCTTTCTCTAAGAGCTTTGATCCTTGCTTAAATGTCTTATTGGGATGAAATTGGCTTTAAAAAAAAATAAAAAAGGGTGAAGTATATTTATGCTGGTGACCCACTCTTCAACTCTATCTAACCACCTCACCTTGCAAATGGCTTATTTTGCCTTAAGCACTGATGGAACAAAAAATGATTGATTTTCCAGGCAAGCTTGACAATTTTTATGCTCTGACCTGTTTTCAAGACTGAAAGAGTTTCTTAAACAATAAAAAAAAAACATGCTGTGGCAAAACTCAAGGTGATGACTTCATCCTCTCATTCTGAATTTTCTTGTCATCAAAAGTGAGAAAAGATGTCCTAAAGACTCATGAACAGTTCTAAATGAGGTAAAAAGTCAGCATGCTCTAAATTTCAACAGAATTTGACCCCATCTGTGTCTTTGGATGAATAGGGACTGGAACACTGTTTTGTATTCTCTTTCATATTTATGAAGCAATCTGATGCAGTTCTTGGCAGCTTAAGCATATCAATATATGTTTATTTCATGTATCAGTATATGAATATTTGAAGACAAAAGGGTGTTCCTAAAATTACATGCTTAACTATGCGTTCAGAAGAGACAGTTTTCAGCTAGACAACCTGTGACTCATTCAATCTTTATTTCAGAAATATTTCCTTACTTAAACTGAAAACAGAATCAGCATGGACAGATAAAAAGGCAGTGGGAGTGAACTTTCCCTGTAAGTTTTCCTCGTGGGAAGCTGGCAGGGAGTACAGAAATGATGATCACATGACCGTGGCTGACTGTGGATACACAGAAAGCATAGCAGCTGCCAAAACTCTGCCAAATTTCAACCCCACAGGAATCATGAGCCCCAGATTTTGGCTGCATTCTTTAAGTTAGCCCATTTGAGGTACATTGATTCAAAAAACTGTTGCAACATGACGCTCCTGTCTATGGAGATTCTCAGTCATCAACATAGGACAACAAACCTATCAGTACAAGAGTCAGCAGTCCATCTGCATTTAAAAGCCAAAGGCCACTCTTTTGAAGACAGTGAAGTCCACACTTTGGATAGAGAGGATTGCTGGTTTGAAAGAGGGATCGAAGAGGCCATCTGTGTCAAAATGAACAGCCCTCTCTGAACAGAGGGGAGGTATACAACATTACCTATCTCCAGTCTACAACACAGTCCTTTCAACAGTTCCAAGAAGGCTCCACACCCATTTGTATCAATCAGGTGACCCTGAGGACACAGATGGCCTCAATGACTCTCTAAAAGAATGCAAATGACCAGCTCTCTGCAAGGAGGAGAAACCCTTCCATTCCCCACCATCCAGGCAGAGCTGAAGAAGCTTCTTGGATGAGAAGCGAAACATCTTCAAAGAAAAACCAGAACGTCCAGTTGCCTCTTGAAAAAGCACCTTTAGGGCAACATGATGCACCATTTTGCCCAACGGAAGGTTACAAACAGACAAACAAGAGTCTTTAAGTAGAATATGGATACAACTGCAGCTTCACAAGGTCACAAGAAAATTCTAATAAAAGAAGCAAAGACAAATCACAAGCAATAATTCTTACTTTAAGATCAGAGGTTTATTGCTTCTTATAATTTGGAACATAAGAAATGAATAAAAGATAAAATAGCAGTAATACACTTACATTAACAAACCATTGCAATGGCATAGTAGTCCTCCAAGGATGGCTATTGGACAAAAGACCCCATCCTCATCTCAACCCACATTTCTTATACTATCCTTTTTACTGACATACACATTCCACAGTTTCTCTTCCTTGTTCTTTCTTACTGACCGTCACTTTTCATAAACACCCGTGTATACTTGAAGCCCTCAGCCATTTGTTACTTTTAATTCCTTATTTCCCACAGTTTCATTATTCCTGTTCCAAATGTATCCTCACAAGTACATACTTTGCAAAAACATATCACACAAGTCAGCACATTAGAAATATCTCTAGCTATGAGAATAACAGTTGTAACTATGTGGTACAATATTATTTATATTCAAAAGAGACTACATTGTATAATTATGAGAACAATGGTTATAATCAGGGGGTATAATACTATGTATACTTAAAAGAGATTCGATACAGACTATTGTACTGTCATTGCAGAAATGGAAACGTGATGTATAATAAAGGAAAATTTAAAATAAAATGATATTTAAAAAAAACAAATGCCAACATTTTGTAAACCTGATAAATAAAAATAAATAAAAGGCAAAAAAGAAAGAAACATCTCTAGCACATTTTGCAATTATGTTGGTTTAAAACTTTGGTTCATCAAGACCCACAAACCTCCACCTAGGTCTTATTACCTGAAACTTTCCAATGGATATATTCCTCCTCTCTCACAAGGAAATGTTGGAAACCAGGAGTGACAACAAAATAGACAAATGTTGACTCCACACCCCCACCCCAAACAATCTATTCATCCATTCACTGAATTTCTGCCATGTTTTTCCAGCATAGAATGGCTCTTTGGAGTTTTTTGTCATCCATTGATATGCCACAATTCCCATCAATAGTATCATTTTTAAAACTGAAAGCATAATTTAATCCACATTTGAAATTATTTTTTGTACACTGTAATAACTAGAGAGATGTGGCTTTTGAATAACCTCACACTGTGCAAGAAGTAAAATTACCCCCTGCTCTCTAAGTCAATGAGGTTTTCCGTGTGCTTTCTCAGCCCATCCCTTAGATAGCTTGACTCATGTAAAGTTTTCTTTTTCTATTCATTTGCTTAGGCCATTGTGACCTATAAAGGAGAGATGTCTTACATTTGCATATCATAAACTTGGAGAAAAAGCTATGAGAATCACTTCTGGCCATCATCCCAAACATCTCCACCAGCAGCTAAATGTGAATGAGGATGGTCCATATAATGTCTCAACACAACATTGTTCTTCATGATGGGTAATCTTGAATGGCTGAGAAGTTCTGATGATGATGAAAAGCTTGTGTTTGGGGTTCACCCCAAGTAGTTATGTCAAATGCTCAACAATGGGGCAATATATTCTGCTATACAGCAACCGGGTATAATCACACTGGCTTCATAGTCAGTGACCATGTGAAAAAATTGATATATGCAATCTTGTTTAGAGAAGACAAAGGTCATTAGAATACCACAATTCAGAATTAAGCTCCTTGGTTCCTATGTCTTTATAGGAGGAAAGTGAACTTACTCCTCCATTTAATACGCAGTTCAGTATTCATGGAATAGTACACTGCAGACAGTACAAGCAGAGTCAGAGATTCATGCCTTTATACAGTAGATGGAAAATAGAGCAGCATTCTATAGTTCATATTTTACATATATAGAAAAACTACAAATGTCAAATGTCAAACTGTCATTGCCTGGCTTGGTGGGCATGGCAGAGGAAGGATACTGTAAAATCCCATTGCCTCCCCATCCCACTAACCTGCTTTCCAGCTCGGTTCTCCTGTGCAGGGCAACAAAAGAAGACCCAGGCAATCAGCTGGGACTCGGGAGGCAGAGAATAGATGGGGGTGGGGCCAGTCAGAGGTGGTATTTGCCGGTTCTCTGAACTACTCAAAATTTCTGCTACCGGTCCTCCAGAATTAGTCAGAACCTGCTGAATACCACCTCTGAGTCAGCCCAGAAATTCCATTTGCATGGTACAACATGAGTTTTAGTGTACACAGGTAACATGTTTTGGGAAATTCTGAAGGCATTCTGCCCAAAAAGAGGGGAAGAAACACAACAATCTATGAAGCTCCATTACTGGAAGTTTTCAAAAATAGACTGGACAACCATTTGACAGGGATGCTATAAAGTTTCTGCCTTGAGCAGTGAGTTGGATTAGAAGACCTCCAAGCTGTATGACTTTATGATATATGACAATTAAAATTTTTGAACTGGTAATTGGTTTGCAAAACAGAAGACTGAAAACTCAGATATTTACTGAGATACAGATAATCCATTCCATTCTATTAACCCAGAATAATTTATGATTGGAAAAAAAATGTCCAATAATTTAGGCATGTTTAATATTCATTTTTTAACCCAGTCATCACCAAAACAGTGATCAGTGTGTGAAAAAGGACATGTCTAGTACACAATGCTAGTATATATAGCAATATGGGTTTGCTTACTATCATTTTTTTGTATATAGTGGCTACATGCCATACACATAGCACAATATATTATAAAATATTAAACCACATTATAAATGCCTAAACTTTATTAAATTCCCTTTGTGATTTAAACAATTAATAATCAGCTACAATAACGTATGTTTAATAGCTCAGCAATAAGGCTAAGCCTTCTTTAATTAAATTTTTAATTTAAAACTGAAAGGCATAATCATCAAACTTTTGTTAAGCTGGATTTGGAGACTCTTTCCAATGAAACTTATAAACTGATATTGGAGTGAAATTTCTCATATATGGTCAGGATTCAAAATCCATAGCTATGCTTTTAGAAATCAACTGTAAAACAAAGCAAAATTAAGAAAGGGCCCATACAGTGACCACACTATATTACTTGTGTGTAATAGAAAACAATTTTCTTATTAAATTTTTTTGTGTGTGTGTGCATGGATTGTAGAATGAGCCCTTGTGGAGAATTTGAAATTATCTGAGGCAGAAGATACATTCTGAATCCTATTTCTTTGGGAAATGCTGAATTCTGATCCAAATTATAGCGAACATGGTCTATCATTATCTATGGCTATAGGATATACAGTAGTCTAAACCAGGGGTCCCTAACCCTGGTTTGCAGCCTGGAGTTGGGTTGCAGCCAGGGGTGGGATGCTACCAGTTCTGCCCGGCTCTGTAGAACTGGTAGCTCTGAAGAGCAGCAGACACAGAACCAGTTCTGTGTCTGATGCTGTTTGGCCCATCTGCCCGCCTGGGCTCTTACTTGACCTTTATTTCCTGCTTTTTCAACCTCAGCTGCTTTGCGCGGCACAGCTGCAGTTGAAAAGCAGTAAAAAGCATTTTTCAAATGCTGCACACCCAGCACAGCTTATCAGCTGTCTGGGAGGCACAGCTTTCGTTGTATTACATGTGCGCAGAGCAAAACGCAAAACATAAGTACCGAACCGGTAGTAACACCAGTTGAATACCACCCCTGGCTGCAGCCCATTCAGAACTGGGCCACAGAATTGGTAGGGGAGTATGTACACGGCTACATTTGTGAAACTGAAGCTGCATTTGTGAAACCAACCCCTCTCTGCCCACCACAGCTTCCGCGCTCCACCGAGCAGGAAGGGTTGGAGACTGCTTGTTATGTATTGAATATATACAGTTGTGTTAAGCCCTGCTAAAGTGAAACTAACCTTTAGATGACCTTAACTGTTAACTACAACTATTTTGGAGGAAATTTGGAACATTCAAATTTGGACTGGGCTTTTTCAAGTATTATGATTGGTTAAGGCCCAGGGTATAAACTACAGGCATTTGCCTGCAGTTCCTTAGTTCCAGTCAATAAATGCTGTTGAGTCAATAAATGCTGTTTTAGCAGTGGTGGGATTCAAATTTTTTTTACTACCGGTTCTGTGGACATGGCTTGGTGGGTGTAGCAGGGGAAGGATACTGTAAAATCTCCAGTCAGAGGTGGTATTTGCTGGTTCTCTGAACTATTCAAAATTTCCACTACCGGTTCTCCAGAACTGGTCAGAACCTGCTGAATACCACCTCTGCATTGTAACTATGCTGGTCCACTTCTTGCCTATTGAAACCCACTACACAATACCGCTGGTCTAAAATAAAATTGCAACCAACTCTATTTTAAAAGTAATAAACCCCAGAGGTACAAATCTATCCAGATTTTTAAAATATCTTTTACTTTGAAATGAGCTATCGTAAGGATTAAGAAATAGGTCAAAAGCACTTGCAAAGATCAGGATTTCTCAACCTCAACAACTTTAAGGTATGTGGAATATAATTAGAATAGAATTCTGTGAATTGAAGCCTATGTATCCTGACATTGCTTATATATTTTATTTATGTAGTGGTATGACATCTACAGAGGTTATGCAATCACTGTATATGAAACACTAATAAAACACATTATATATACAAACATAAACATGATTTTAAGTAAAGCATATGTGTGTGTGTATATATTCTCTAGAGTCAGCATATTGCCCCCAACAATTTGGGTCCTCATTTTACCAATCTTGGAAGGATGGAACGCTCAGCCAACCTTGAGCTTTTTCAGGATCGAACTCCTGGCAATGGGCAGAGTTAGCCTGCAATACTGCCTTCTCACCATGCATCACCATGGCTGTCCAACCGACAATACAATATATTTATCTCATATATTGTATTGTCCAGTGGATAATACAATAAATGAGATAAAATATTACATAAAATAAAGCCATGATAAAATCACCACTATATGGCACAATAGGATAGATGTTATAATTCAGTATTACTGGAGTTGCTGAGGTTGAGAAACACAGAAAGTTGAATGTAGGAGGAAGGCTTCCCCACCCTTATTTTTAACAGAACTCAAGGCGAATATACAAATATTAATTTGACAACATCTGAAGTACTTTTTGCTAATAGTAATAAGAGCCCAAGAGCCGCTGAAAAAGCCTAAGAACAGAGGAAGAAAGCAACAGATTCTTCTTTCAAATAAATTTCACTTCTGAGATGTTTGTTTTTCTAAAATCACCTGCCTACTGCCCCCTGGTGGCAGCTTCTCACCATATCTACAGCTGAGTATTTAGGCCACGAAAAAGATTGCCCTTGATAGAAATGAAACATGCCTGCCTAAAATCCTCAATCTTTTGAATAGAGAAACTCAACCAGATAATTGGTTTATATGCTCCTAACTGCCACCTCCCACCCAGCCTTTTAATCTGTAACGATTCAGAGAAATTCATAGGAATATATACTGATACCATTTCCTTGCCAAAGTTAATTCTGCCCTAATGATATTGCAACACCCACTGGCACACAGACTTTTATATTCAGTAATGAAGGAATTATGTGGTACTGCCCATGAGTTTTTTTTAAATTAAATCTCAGGTTCAAAAATTGTCATTGAAGAGGTTTATGTCTCAGTGGAAAATTCACAATTAAAAGCAATTCATGGGGGAGGGGATTTATTCAGGGTTGAAAAAAACAACAGCAATGAAGGGGCATTTTTTTATATGCTCAAAGACATATTTCTGTGATGCACCCCTGTGCTAAGATTACATTCCACAGTTAAAAACTCAGCAAGCCACTGAAACATCCATCGTGGGACTATTCCTGCATCATATTAAAAATCTTACTACTCCATTCAGCTTCCTGCTTTATTTAAAGTTGGGTAATAAACATTTAGCTTCCTGGCATCCATCAAACATAGCAGCACAATATCCTTGCCCCATCAGCTCATGTCCTATTTTGTGTTTTGTAGATGAGGTGCCAAACATTTAATGTCTGTAGGCCTCTGCTAGAGTGCAATAAAAGAATATGCATTTTGAAAGCCTATTTTACAAAGTTGCGCCATACAGAAAAATTATCTGCAATTTTATTATTGATTCTCATCCCATTTAATGAAAGCAAATTTGTTTTCAGAATTGTTTGCAGGCAGAGAGATGGACAGGGAGAAAAAATCAGCAATGTTTCCAAAAGTGGAATCCAGGGCCAGCAAGGTGTTTTTCCCCGAATACCATCACTCTGCTAAACAAATAATTCCCTCAACACTGTCCAACTATTTACTAAGTCTGCATTTCTATTAATCTTCTCATCACTCCTATCACCCATCCCCTCCCATTTGTGACTGTATGACTGTAACTTGTTGCTTGTATCCTTATGATTTATATTGACTGTTTCCTAGTATGATTTGATTGCCTATTTGTATCCTATGACTATTATTAAGTGTTGTACCTTATGATTTTTGATGAACATCTACAATTGGGAGAAGAATTTTCATTGCTAAACAAGGTGATTGTTAAATGCCACACCTGATTTTATGACTTTTTTGCCAGGGTTGTTAAGTGAATCACTGAAGTTGTTAAGTGAATCATGTGGTTGTTAAGTAAATTGGCTTGCCCCATCGACTTTGCTTGTTGGAAGCAGCTGAGAAGGTCGCAAATGGAGAATGTGTGACCCTAGGACATTGTAACTATTGTAAATAAATCATTGTTGTCAAGCACCTGAATGAGCACGCGACCATGGGAATGCTGCAATGGTCATAAGTATGAGGAAGTCACTTTTTTTAATGCTGTTGTAACTTCGAACAGTCTCTAAACAAATAATTGGAAATTGAGGCCTACTTGTAATTAAGGCTTGCAAGGTTCTGTTGCATATTTCAAGCTATATGTATATTTTTTTTCATGCTCTAAGCTTTGTGTATACTAGGCTGAACATGTCCATACAGAACATATGATAATTTAACTTTGTTTATGAATAATCTTTGCAGAATTCTTTAACTGCCCATGGTATTTCCTTAAAGCATTTCCTTTGCAGAATACAAAATAATTGTACAAAAATAGTTCCACTGCAAATAAATGTAAATAAAGCTGACAAGCATTCTTAAAAAAAAACCCCAAAGCTTAAATTGCATAGGAATAAATTTAAATTATATTGAATCTATTCATAGACAAAATGATGATGTGAAACTCAGAACAAAAGAAAATGAAATGAAATTCAATAATTCATTCCTTGGGCTCCAGATTGTATCATTTAATTTTATTTATTCCATTGAGATATGTTTATCTCCAGTCAGTAAGAAACCAAAATATTGCATTTATATTTAGAAACTTTTGGAAGCATCAGATTTTATATCAGGTTATATATACTACCGTTATTTCTCCATCTAACTTAGCACTAATTGGGTCAGCGGACACTGGTCTTCAGACAAACTTTTTCTGCTCTTTCTGCTAACCACAAAGAATAATGACTCATAAACTTTCAATACCACAACAGGTCTTAAGCAAACATTATAGTTTTTAAGAAGTGAACACTGGAAAAATCATCTAATGTGTGGGGTTGTTATTATTTTTTGCAGCACATTTTATACACAAGACAGCATTTTCAATCTAGAATGCAAAGCAATTCTTTGGAACTAATCATACTGCTAGGAGCTGTTAGGACAGTAAAATGGCTAACTGAAAATTAGCCAGTGGGAATCAAGGTACTTGTGGTCTGAAGGATTTTTTTCTGATATTTTTAAAAAGAACAACAATTATAATAACTTTGCATAGTTTGTGATGAACTTGGAAAAAGCTCTTAATCTTGAAATATGTTCCATTGGAAAACAGAATTTTGTTCAACATGTTATGGTTTATTTAAATAGCATGGTGAACAAAATTTTGTTGTCTAATGGAGCATATTTCAAGATTAAGAACTTTGTCCTAATTAATCACAAGCCATGCAAAATTCAGGGATGGAATAATAACTTTGTTCAGGGGTGGGATTCAAAATTTCTAACAACCGGTTCTGTGGGCATGGCTTAGGTGGTGGGCGTGGCTTGGTGGTCATGTGACTGGGTGGACATGGCTTGGTGGCCATGTTATTGGCTGGGTGTGGCCAACTCAATGTCACTCACATCGAGGCACGCATCTCCTCGCCTGGCCTCTCATGACTGTGGGGATGCTGCAACAGTCGTAAGTGTGAAAAATGGTCATAAGTCCCTTTTTTCAGTGCCATTGTAACTTTGAATGGTCACTCCACACAAGCAAAGTACCAGCAAAGGAGGGAAAAAACTCCAGAGAAGTTCCTGAGACAGGAAGTCTAGTCCTGCCAAGAATGTAATAAGGGATAACGGAGAGGCAGTTTCTGTAAGCAACCCCAGAATGTTTCCTTCCTGCCTTCCTTACAGGATTCGGCCAGTAATTTCTTCTAACAACCGGTTCTCCAAACTGCTTAGAATGTTAACCGGTTCTAGCGAATAGGTGTGAACTGGTAGAATCCCACCCCTGATTTTGTTCAACAAATAGGGCAATAATTTGGAATGGGAATCAAATTTTTTTTCATCAAATACTTTTTCAAATATCCAGTTTTCTAAATCTAGTTGAGCAACTAGGCATCTTCCAGATGTATTAGAAAATTTCCATCACCCACAGCCTCATGGCCAGTATTGGCTAACAATACTGAGATATGAGATAGCCCATATGGGGGAAACTAATATTATCAAAGGGTGAGCAATATGGAAGAATAAATATACAGTACTTGGACTCGGATTTTCTATAAACTAAAAGATACCATATTCCACTTCAAATGAAAATTAAAATAAGATATGCAAATATTTGTTTGAGACAAAATATCACCCAGAAGGTAAATATCTTTTGAACTTTAGCATAAAACAAATTTGAATGCCATGATTTTCAGTAATGTAAACCAATTTGAAGAGTTTATCTTTAAAAACACTACTAAGGAGTTTTAAAGAAACTAAAATATGCTAATGGCAACTCTTTTTCAGGTATTCTGCATTGTCACTGTTATGTATGCAGGTTTGAATGTCATTGGTTTAGTTTGAACTGTTCTTGTAAAATGTCAGAAATGATTGGTTTAAAAAGTGCGGGAAAACCCTGCACTCTGATTGGCTGGCAACTGCGGCTGCTGGCTATAAGTAGCAGCCGCAGCCCAGCCAAATTGGGTCTGTTATGAGCTGTAGTCACTAATAAACTCTTCACTGAAGCACTTCGCGTCTGACTCTTCATGCAAACATAACACTGGCGACGAAGGTGGGATCCTTCCTGAAGAGAAGACGACACGAAAACAAGCTGAGAGAGATGGCTGCGCTGAACACCCCCCCAGCCCCGTTCGATCCAACGGCAGAAGACTGGGACTCGTATGCGGATCGTTCCAAATGTATTTGGAGGGAAACGATCTCGCCGACATTTCCAGAAGCGGAAGAGGAGGTCTTCCTCACGCACTGCGGTCCGCAGTTTTCAAGATGGTGAAGGCATTGGCGGGAGCTGCAGACGTGAAGGTAATGGAATGGCCTGATTTAGAAAAGCTTTTAAGAGCCCATTACACCCACAAGTATCGTGCCTCATTAAGACACACGAAGTTTTACCATCGGGATCAAGGGAAAGCGAAAATGTTAACGACTTTGTGGCAAGTTTAAGAGACATTGGGGGCATGCGAGTTTAACAACTTGGAAGAGGCCATGCACGATCGATTTGTTCTAGGCCTCAAAGACAAGGTGCTTCAGAGCAAATTATTATTAAAACCTAAGATCACGTTGAAGGAAGCCATACAAGAGGCCTCCTCAGCAGAAGCCACCAAGTCCTCAGCAGCAGCCATGAAGAAAATTAACAAGGCCTCAAGCCATCCTGATGTGGAAAAGTCCACAACAACTCATTGTGAGCAAATAGATTCTGAGTCAGACTGTAGTGAGGTGGAGGAAGGAATTTATAGACTCAGAATGGAGAGGAAAAAGAAAGACCTGGGAAGAAAGAGGCAAGATTTTTACTGCAGAGGTTGTGGGGAAGCCACCCCGCACTGAATGCAAGTTTCTTGATACCATCTGCCTCCGTTGTAAAAAAAAGAGGTCACCTAGCAAGAGTCTGCAAATCATCCAGAACTCCACCACACAGAAGAAAGTTTCCTGACAAAGAATTCAAGCCTAACAACTTCAGTGAGAAAATGGGGCAACACAGAAGCAAGTGGGAAGAATGAAACTCATCAAACAGTCACCATTGGTCATTCTTCACCCTTAAGAAGCAAACAAGTACATGTGAAGGTACTAATTGAAGGAAGGCCTTGCCAAATGGAAGTGGACTCAGGCTCCTATTTATCTATGGTGTCATGGGACACTATTCACAGACTACTCCCAAACATTCAGAAGAAACATTTCCAGAAGCAAGCACTGACTCTTAAAGACTACCAAGGGAACAAGATTCCAGTAGTTGGAACAAGAGAATTCAACGTGAAGTTCAAAGGCCACACCAAACGTTTGCCCCTGACCATCGTGGACAAGGATCGCCCAAGCTTGCTGGGACTTGAGTGGTTCAATCCACTAGGCATCGAGGTGACTGGCATCAATCACGTGAGCAACTGAATGGGAGGAGGCCTTGAAGTCTGAGTTTCCAGAGGTCTTCAGTGACGGATTGGGCAAGTATATGGGGACCCCTATCACTTTCAATCTAGATCCCAAGGTGCCCAATTCGTTTAAAGCCCAGAAGGGTCCCATTTGCCTTAAAGGAAAAAATTGATGCACAATTAGATAAACTAATAGCTCAAGGAGTTTTAGAGCCCACTGACCACTCCAGATGGGAGACACCCATAGTCACACCAGTCAAGACTGATGGGTCAGTAAGAATCTGTGGGACTATAAGGGGACATTGAACCATGCGCTTCAACAGAGCGCATATCCAGTTCCAGTGGTGCATCATTTATTACATTCACTTGGCAGGGGTACAGTCTTTGCCAAATTGGATCTGGCCCAGGCATATCAACAACTAACAGTTGATGATGCCACTGCAGAGGCCCAAACCATTGTGACTCATAGAGGTGCCTTCAAATGTAAAAGGTTACAGTTTGGAGTAAGTGTGGCACCAGGCATCTTCCAAAGCCTTATGGAAAGGATGCTCCAAGGACTGCCAGGGTAGTGCCTTACTTTGATGATGTGTTAATCTCTGCTGAAAATGACACTCAATTACAAGAGAGACTCAGAGAAGTCCTTACCAGATTCAAGAAAGCGGGGTTAAAAGTCAAGGAAGAAAAATGCACTCTTAGAACTGACAAGGTTGAGTTCTTGGGCTACATGATTGACAAGCATGGCATCCACCCTACAGATGCCAAGGTTCAAGCAATCAAAGAAGCCCCTAGACCAAAATGCAAAACAGATTTGCAAGCCTTCCTTGGACTTATTAACTTTTATCACATGTTCCTACCTCAGAAGGCAACCATTGCAGAACCATTACACAGACTACTGGACAAAAAATCTGCTTGGGTCTGGGGCAGGAAGGAACAATCAGCATTTAACAATATTAAAAGACTAATCACGTCTGATGCTGTACTGATACAGTTCTCTGAGAATTTGCCTGTTGTACTGACTTGTGATGCATCCCCTTTTGGAGTGGGGGGTTTGAGCCACAGGCTTCCCAGCGGGAGGGAAGCCCCTATTGCATTTTACTCTCGCACCTTGACCAAAGCAGAGAGGAATTACAGCCAATTGGACAAGGAAGCATTGGCAATTGTTGCAGCTGTCAAGAAATTCCATGAGTATCTGTATGGGAGAACATTTACCATTGTTACAGATCACAAACCTTTGTTAGGCATTGTGGCAGGAGACAAACCTACACCCACTATCCTGTCACCAAGAATGCTGAGGTGGACTGAATTTCTTGCTGCTTATTCATACAAGCTCATCCACAAGCCTGGCAAAGACATTGGCCATGCTGATGCCTTGAGTCGCTGCCCACTTCCGTTTCACACTGAGGACTTTGAACCTGAGGCACACACCTTTTTCCTAGAAACTGTTGCCAAGCTTCCAGTACACGCTGCTGAAATTGCCAGAGAGACTGCCAAAGACACTTTATTGGCTCCTGTTATAGGCTGGATTAAGAAAGGTTGGCCTTTCAAGATCTACCTCACCTTGCCCAACCTTTTAAATCCAGGCAAACTGAATTATCTGTATTAAGAGGATGTATTTTGTGGGGTAACAGGGTGGTTATTCCTGCAAAACTGCAAAAAGAGGTTTTGGAAATGTTACATGAGGGTCATCCAGGTATTGTAAGGATGAAGGGATTGGCCAGGAGTTATGTATGGTGGCCAGGTATTGACAAAATGGTTGAAAACTGGGTTGCATCTTGTCCCAACTGTCAGGTAGTCAGGCCTGCCCCACCTCTTGCCCCCACACAGGAATGGGAATGTCCTAGGGGCCCATGGTCTAGGATTCACATTGATTTTGCTGGCCCTACCAGAGGGCACACTTTCCTTATTATAGTAGATGCATATTCCAAATGGCTAGAGGTGATCCCTATGGCATCCACCACTACTGATGCTGTCATCAAGCAGCTTAAAAGCTTTTGTAACCCACGGGTTACCTGATGTTCTTGTTTCTGACAATGGTCCTCAATTTACATCCAACCTTTCTGAATCCTATCTAGCACAACAGGGTATCAGACATGCCCTGACTGGCCCTGGGCACATCACTCCTAACTCATCAACTAACTTATCCCCAGCAGAGTTGTTGATGGGTAGGAAACTTAGGTCTTCCCCTGACCGCCTTCATCCCACTTACGCACCCAATGCACCACTTGATTCCACTAGCAAAGTTCGCACGTTCAGTGTGGGTGATTCTGTTTATGCTAAGAACCTTATGGGTGAACCTTCCTGGATTCCTGCTGAAATAACTCAAATCACAGGCCCTCGTTCTTACAGGGTGCAAACAGAGGATGGAGTCCTCTGGAGCAGGCACATTGATCAGCTTAGATCCAGATTACCTCAGGAACATCGCAATTGTTCCTCTCTAGTTCCCATACCTAATGCCTTTTCTAGGGGGGAGGGGGAGGAACATGAGGATAATCAGCAAGCAAGAATCAACCCCATGTGTAATGAGCCATTACGACAGGAATCACCCCAAACCTGTTACAGTGCCAAAATCCATCTTTACAAGTGGAAGACTGCACATCACTACCTGACTTGGGTGCTGACATTGGGTTGGAGATGGGTTGGGAGGAGAGACCAGATTGCAACAATCAAACAGGGTCTTCTTCCACTGGAAGCCCTAGTAGGGAAATGTCAGCAGACACATTTCCTCTCTCACTGGGTGAGAACATTGAAACTTCTGAACCACGAAGGTCTCAATGTACACGTAAGAGCCCCACCTATCTAAAAGAATACATTAGATAGGTTGGGGTTTGAGTATGGACTGAACCTAGTGGGGAGGGGTGTTATGTATGCAGGTTTGAATGTCATTGGTTTAGTTTGAACTGTTCTTGTAAAATGTCAGAAATGATTGGTTTAAAAAGTGCGGGAAAACCCTGCACTCTGATTGGCTGGCAACTGTGGCTGCTGGCTATAAGTAGCAGCCGCAGCCCAGCCAAATTGGGTCTGTTATGAGCTGTAGTCACTAATAAACTCTTCACTGAAGCACTCCGCCTGACTCTTCATGCAAACTTAACAGTCACTGTTGTAGATATTTTAATCTGTTTAAATTTAAATGTGACCACATATTATATCTGTCAATGAAATTGATAATTGAGCAATTATCAATTTCATTGATGGATATAATATGTGGTCACATTTAAATGCGAGCAAAAAGGGGGAAAGGCTCAAAATCTGGGGGAATTATTCAGCACCCATTTCCATATTATTCACAACTTGGAAATCAGGAGGCACAGAAATGTAATAAATAAATTTCAATATCTCTTTCCTCTTTTGACATATCATTGGGATCAACTCCCCTGGAAAAGTTTTTCAAATGATAGAAAAGGCTATAATATGTGTGTATGCTGAAACAAGTGTGTGAGCTTTTCCATATTGGAAACATCATTGCCTTCATTTACATGTTCATTTATCCTGCCATCCCAAGATCACCAAGTGTTGTGGCCCGCCGGCAGCTGACAGAGCTGGCAGCAGAGTCGGGCAGTAGTGAAGAGGTTAGGAAGGAACCTGGGCCAGGTCTGGAGGCTGAGGAAGATCCGGAGGAGGGTGCTGTATCAGAGGCAGAGATGGGGCCAGGACAGGCTGGCAGTCAGCAGCTGCCTTCGGGTTCAGACAGCAGTGATGTGGGGGAGCTTATGGAACCAGTTCCCAGCCTGCGCATGCACAGAACTAGCAGAAGACAAGAACAATTGAAAAAGCAGGGTCGACTCAGGAGTAAGGCCACACCTCAGAGATGATTGGCCCCTCCCATAGGACATAAAAGAGGAGCGAACGGGATGTGAGCTTTTGCAGGAAGCAATTAGTTCGCTTGGTTGGTTCAAGCTTTGAAAAGTGCTGTTTGACTCTGTATCAAGTTTGGCCTTGCCCTACATCTAGCAATTAGGTCTCTGGCCGCATTCCAAGTGTGATAAGGTGGGTGTTTATAAACATACCCCTGAAACACTGTTTGTGAAGCCTGGCCGGCTGTGAATGAACACAATTCACAGCTGTGGAAATAAAAGAGGTTTTGTCAGGATTAAGATTGTGTTTTATGCTTTCTAAGGAAGCCTAGGTCAGAACACCAAGACACTAAACTGGATATACTAAACAGTGAATAAAGCAAGAACTTATAATACTATATGTCAGGGAATTGGGCAGCAGGTGTACAAACAGTCAGAGACGCTGACACAAACTTGTAGTTTTATATAAATAAATATATTTTACACATCTATATAAAGAGAGCAAACAAGTTAGTCAGGCATACAGGAGCATTATGAGGTAAAATCACACTGCATATAGACACACAGAAGAAAAAAATGGGGAAAAAGGGAAACTCCCCCTCCAGACCCACAGCAACCAATCACAGCACAGACTGCCTCACGTGGGAGGCAGCACTTCTGCCTATTTTTATTTATTTAATTAATTAATTTATTTTGTCAAAAGCTTACAATACAATAGAAATAAGAATAAACATATGTTTAAATATAAGAAATAGGAACTAATAATCGGGGACAATAGGACAGGGACGGTAGGCACAATTGTGCGCATAGTTAACCAGTCAACTATATCTGTGTGTTCTGTGTGTTTTACAATCCCACTGCTCCAGCTACTTAATTTAAATACCTTAATACTATAGCCTAATACTGTAGCCGTACTGACCACTGCATACTGCAAACAATATGAATGATTTACCATTGTATTTCAATAGTATGCAAGCTTTAGTTATGCTGTCCTATATCAGGATCTTGCATAAAACTAAGAATCGGGGAGCAACAGGCTTTGCAGTATTTTAAACTTCTTACAATGGCTTGCAATTCCAGCACAATGAGCAATGTCTACATAATCAGTGATGATTAACAAATAAAGCAATTACAGTGAATGCTTTCAGCATCAGAGATAATTGGCAGGAGTGAAAAGGGTTGTATAGCAGCCATTATTTTGATTATTTGGTTCCCCTCAATCTTTCCTAATGCAGCACTATAAAATTAAAATAAGAAGCTTGAAACTTCAGTCTTTCAAGCGTATCAAAAGCAAATCTCCCTCTGTTCACAGAGAGTCAATGTAAAGTCAATGTAAAGTCAATATAAAGAGGACAGAACTTTGAATTGTCCTAAACCAGTTAGCCACTAGTTTCTATTAAATGCAGTTATTCATACAATTTGCTAGGCTTTAAGTTCAAAATGTAGAAGCAAACAGAATCTGACATAATATATCTTTGCTTCAGTACCTTGGAACTGCCACCTTTGAGACAAAGTGTTGCACACTGTCTCTCTCTTTCTAGCTTAGCTGCAAACATTACAAAGAAATTCAAAAGGAGTTCCAACATGTGCTACTTCTAAGGATTTAAAAGAATCTCTTTGCAATCTCATTCTTGATAGTTGCCTCCCCATTTTATTCATATATTCATAGAACGGTTGCCAAATCTGTCAAAAGAACACTCCTTAATTACAGTTCATGGGGACACATTAATTTAAGTTTTTTTTAAGAATGTTGCAAATGAGCTCTGAAAAATTCTTAACATTTCATTTCGTTCAACATGCTGTAATCAACTTGCTGAATGGCACCAGCATTATTGACAACTGTATACTTTGGTGGCTAGCTATGCTGAGATCAACCGGTAGGTTTTAAAACGGTTGTGTTTCCTCTTCCTAATGTGACAGCTGCACTACTTCCCCCATTTTGGCCCAGAGTCCTCACAAGCACAGATGAAAGGGAAGCGATTCTAGATACATACAATGCCAGATTGAACCATAGATCTAATGAGATTAAACTATGTGAGTCTCTGAGGGCTACTCAGCGGATACAGCATGAAAACAAAATATTTGGACTCACGTATCACACTGTGCCACTGGTTTGTTTGCTGTAGACTTAGCATGTGTCAGACCTCCTCTGTCACAGCATGTTGTTGTATGAACACTGTGAATTATAGATGATAGTTACGGGTGAACCTAGCCAATTATGCCTGAGTCAACAAAACAAATCACAGATGAAGAATAAATCTGACTGAAATCTTATTCTTCTCCAGTGCCAGCTTCAGATCTGAAGAACCATGCACATAATGGCCATTTGGGAGAGCTGTCTTCTCTTAATAGGCCTTGCTGGTTTTATTTATTCACTTAATACCCTGCCAGCTTCAACTGGCTCTCGGCAGTTGACAGTAATAAATTAACACAACACATAGTAAAACAATAATGACATAATAAAATTATAAAAAGTGCAACACAGTACACACAAAAAAACCCTCACAATCCCAAACAACCATGTATCTTCTAGGCACCAAATGTCTTGTAAGATAGCCTTCTTTTCTAATAGGGTAATTGTTCAGTGATGCCAGATGCTGTCATGGACCTGGTCTTCTTTACAAGATTGTTGAATGTATATATATCATGGCACCTCTATCTGGATTCATACATATATTTGTAAATGTATACTGCCCTAAGCCATGTGTCTCCAGTTTAGTTTACTTTATTGTCATTGCACCTCGTACAATGAAATTAAATCCTGTCTTCAGTGTACATTATGACTGAAAATAAACATAAATACACATCCTCACATTCTGTACATTGAATTGAAAACCCCTGATATTCAGGGGCTTAAACCCAATCAATTGTGGTACACTCAATAAATCCTAATTATTATTATAGTCAGTGGTGGGATTCAAATTTTTTTACTACCGGTTCTGTGGGCATGGCCTGGTGGGCGTGGCAGGGGAAGGATACTGTAAAATCTCCAGTCAGAGGTGGTATTTGCCGGTTCTCCGAACTACTCAAAATTTCTGCTCCCGATTCTCCAGAACTGGCCAGAACCTGGTGATTACCACCTCTGATTGTAGTCAATAAAACCATGTTTCAGCACACAAGCTGAAGTCAGCTATTTTTTCCTGTTTTTTTAGAAACTTTTTTTAGATTACTGACTGAACTATAACCTGATCTACCTTACAGGTGCAATTTTTTTACAATTTTTTTCTATTCCTGTTTTGTTTGTTCACTCTGAAGTACATAATCTCTCTTTTTCCTGTGTAAAATAATTATAGATTTAGACTGCTAACAAATAATATCATTATTTTTTTCTACCAAGGCATGCAAAAGACAGATATGAAGAATTGCAAAATTCTTGAGAGAAGAAATCTAGTGTTAACTCTCAATATAAGTCAAATGACCATAAACTAATATTGCAGAATTTTAGACTTTATTACTTTAGATTCAAAATGGAAGCTTGCATATGAACTTCAGAAAGAGAGACAGAAAGGTTTAGTAGCATCGCCTTCAATGCTATCTTATTTTATTTTTTATTTCCATAAATGCAAATATTAAGGTATGACATTAATTTCCTACTGGTTCACATGGTAAAGTTATGAATAATACCATTTCACTTTGTAAAAACATGTCCTTTTGCACTTGCCCTTCAGGGATACCAAATATCTCTGAGGCGTGTTAAGTACAGATGTGCTGTGAAAGGATCTTTGCAAAATGTTTAATCTTCATAATGCACTCCAACACATATATGTTTTTTGAGATTGTTCCAATGTTCTGAACTTTATTATGTCTGCCTCAAAGCTACCTTAATGTAGTCATCCCAACAAAACATTTTCAAAGACAAGAACAATTTGTAAGAGCATGTTCATCATTACTGTAACACAGAGAGTGGTTCTCGGCATTATGTACGATGGTGTGTCCTTGTAAGTTTGCATTTGCTTAATGGATTTCAAACTAATGTTTCAGGGTCCTTGACCAGATTTTTCAAGGCTAGATAATTAACTCCGGCATTCGTATAAATAGATATTTAAAAGTTTTTAAAAACAAAATAAAAACTAATAATTAATTAATATAGAGTTAAAAAAAGGAGAAACAGCTAAATATGCAAAAGGAAAGAAAAAAAGATACAAAGTAGTAGCTTCTGATCATCTTTATGATAGTTATAAGTACAATTATAAATTTACCTCTTGATATATAGCCACAACATAACTCTTATTTTTTTCTAATCATCAAACCATAAATCAAAAATTCATTTTTTCTCTTTCATGCAAAAGTTCTATTAGGGGTTTTCAGTCTGCAATAAACATAGATACTGTTTTTTCTCTGATCAAAGAAGTCAATTTGGCCATCTTAGCAAATTCCATTATCTTCACCATTCATTCCACCAATGTGGGTAGTATTGAATCTCTCCACATTTGTGCATATAGTACTTTGTTGCAGTTACCATGTACAAAAACAAAGTTTTATGATTCCTCCCCAACTTTTGTCCATCAGCCCCAAAAGAAAACCCTTCAGTTTCAATTGAATATTAATCTTTAGAACTTTTTGGATGAGTGTATGCTTTTTTTATTAGCTGTGAGAACAACATGATTCTCTTTTTCTGACAAAATAAATAAATCAAGTTCTTCAAGAATTTGCAGACAAAATTGCAATATCACATAGGACAAAACGTCTACTTCTTTTGTTTAGAATTGTGTTACTAAACCTCTTTCTTTTAGAGATGCTTAGCTTTGGAGATATGAAGTTTCCAATAGGTAGACAAGAACTACTATACCAAAATACTAGGTTTAAAAATTAAGGAAGATTAAGTAGACATATTCAAGCAGGATGTAGGAGATCACCAAGCTGAGCCTGAGGGAGGGATCAAACGAGTCATAAGTCATGAATCCCTGCACACCTACAAAAGATCCAAGTCCAGCCCACCTTGAATTCCTTTCTTATCTCCCGCTCATTTCCCTTGACCGTTAGTTGTTCAGATTCTTGTAGAGAGCTTGAAATAAATCTTTATACTCATTTGAACTGTCTGAATCTCCTGATTTCCCCAGCTCTTGACACAGGGCTTGAAGAACAATATTATGTACAAAAACTGAGACACAAATAAGAAAGCTGGAAGTCAGGATCAGGGTAAACGGTTCTAAAATAAATTTAGTTTCTACATGTGAGAGAGAGTTAGAAAGCATACAAACAGTTTTTTTAGGTTGATGAGTAGGAGTGAGATCTCTGTGGTTGCTCAGTGGGATTTAGATTCTATTTTCCCAATCGAATTGAAGAATTAGCAAGCTATGCTTCATCCTGCAACCACAGGATTAATATGAAAGGAAGTTTCGTATGTCAGCACAGTTGTATTTATACAATTAGAAAAAGCATAAGCATCACATTCAGCTCAGTGAGTGGTGACAGTGACAATCACTATGGGGTGAGAAAGTTTCAAGCCCAGTATCATTATTATTCTGGCATATAGTTTTTGGTAGCGAGTTCCAATGTCCCCACAAATGCAAATATATATTTTTATATATTTCTATGCATATTTAGGACATATAACTTTTTTACTACTATTTTTAATCATGACATCCATGTTATGGTTCCTACACAGGGTGACATAATTGCTGTAAGTAAAATACCTGCAGATTTCAAAGAGCTATTTTTCTTTACAAGTAACAAACAGGATGGGAACTTTCTTCAACAGTCTGGCATCGTTGTTAGTGTTGTACCTACAATGATCCTGGTTTATAAGCAACCAGTTTCAGGGAGGGCACTCTAGGAGGAAAGATAGAGCAACTGGGAGACTTACAGATTCCATAAAGACTTTGGTCAATCCTGTATTCTTAGAAATCTTGTAAGTTTTATAGATTACTATACCTTACAACCTGTAATTTTCCCTAAGAAAAGCATTTGTCTGCATTCCTGGTGCAAGATGACCAGGAGAAAAATATGACAGGTTGCCAATGAGAGCTATGGTGACTTTTCTTCATGTAGATGTCAGTGGAGAAAAGAAAATAGGAAGGAAAGGAGGAAAATGCCATCCCCATAAAAGAGATGAGTTGCTTTCCTAAATGCTGGTATGTCTCAACCTGTTTTGGAGATGAATGTATTCTTCTTTCTAGTAATTTTAACAATCTTGTAACCAATGCTACAATCTACTCAATTTGTGCCACCTTCATATCTTACTGTTCTAAATGCTCCAAAATGGGTATAATAATGTAGTAACAATAAAACAAAATGCCTTCCTGTGGGAGAGATTAAGAATCATTATGGGCAGCCTAATATACTTATTAATCTGAAGATCGCCTGAAAAACAAGCACTTGTTTTTAATTACTATGCAGTTATTATGCAATATTATGACAAAAGGAGAAGAGGATGAGATGGTTAGGTAGTGTCATTGACGCCATGAACATGAGGCAAACTCTGTGAGACAGTGGAAGACAGGGGAGCCTGGCATGCCTGCCCCATGGTGTTGTGAAGAGTTGGACATGACTTAGCGACTGAACAACAGCAACAAATGAAATATAATGGCTTGTTTCTTTGAGCATTGGACAAACACCATTATAGGCAGTACTGTATTGTTTACTTTTTTCACTTTTCACATGGACAGACTTCCTCCTGAAAAGTTTTTCTTTTAGACTGCAATTACAACTAGATATAAAATCTGGGAAACTGCTTTTATACAACAGATTTAGTCTAAAATAAAGAGGGAAAGACTAAAATAAAAATACAAACTTTTTAAAAGAAAAAAATTATACACACACACACACAATTACAGCTGGACGCTTAACATTTTAGACACACACACACACAAACACACATTCAAATTTTTTTACTATCGGTTCTGTGGTTTGGTAGGCATGGTGTGGCTTGGTGGGTGTGGCTTGGTGGGTGTGGCTTGGTGAGTGTGGCTTGGTGGGTGTGGCAGGGGAAGGATACTGTAAAATCCCCATTCTCTCCCCACCCCACTAACCTGCTTTCCAGCTTGGTTCTCCTGTGCAAGACAACAAAAGAAGACCCAGCCGATCAGCTGGGACTCGGGAGGCAGAGAATAGATGGGGGCGGGGCCAGTCAGAGGTGCTATTTCCAAACTACTCAAAATTTCCGCTACCGGTTCTCCATAACTGGTCAGAACCTGCTGAATACCACCTCTGACACACAATTTGCACACATACACTCACACACAAATGCAGGTAGCCCTTGACTTGTGAACGGTTGCTTAGCGCACCCCACAATCACACCACCCTTCATTTTTGGGCAGTGCCCTTCATTTATGGCTGTTTGTAGTGTCCTGTGGTCACATGACCATGCTTTGTGATTTTTTTGGGGGGGGAGGGAAGTGGAAACTAGCTTTTACTTCTTGTTTCTGGCAAAACACACCCATACTGGTGATTAGTTTAACAATCACAGTGTTTGCTTAACAGCTGCTGCAAAAAAGCTAGTAAAATCAGGCACCCTGCTTAAGAACTGGTATGATACAGTATATGATTATAATTTCACACTTAGTTATGGTTCTAAACTGGGGACTCTCTGCGATACAAAATATCACCTCATGGCACCTTAGTAACAGGCCTTCCATATTCTAGGCTTTGTTCTCACTCTAGCCCAAGGGTGTCAAACTTGCGTCGTCACGGTGGTGTCACAAGATGTATTGGGACTTTTTTCCCCCTTTGCTAAATCAAGGAATTTGACAGCCCTGCTCTAGCCCAACGTTTAGGGAAAGAATCAGTACTTTCTGGCAGAAAAGAGGAATCTTACAAGACAGGAGGCTGTTGAACAGGTCACGAACATCTGTGCACAAGGCATGCCTCCTAGCTTCCACCAGATGCCAACATTTAAGGGAAGGACATTTCTTAGAGGAGCTAAACTGAATTTAATGCATTTTAACAGCATCCACAACAGGGTTTTAGAGAGGGATATGCCAAAAAAAAAAAGGCTCAATGAGGAATACACACCCAAACCATTTTCAGCAGCCAATCAAGAATATCACTTTGATGTGAAGGATTTCTTTTCCTCCGCTTTATATTCAAGACATATGCATGCAAAAGGAAGGTAAGCTTGAGAAATAATAAAGCACCGATGGACTGTTCTTCTGCATCTAGCTCACAGATAATTGACAGCCACTCTTCTGTTTTCAGTTACCACTGATTAAAACAAAAAGACCAGAAAAAGTTCACATAAAAGTAAAAAAAACCCACTAGTGCCAATTTTAGGTATACCTCCCTGTGAAATTACACAATTTTAGAAGCAAACTTGAAAAATAAAAATTAAGCTATTGTGCACATTCATTTTAAAGCCGTATTATAAATTCCCATGAGGGTCCATTTAGGGGACATTTGAACAGAATGCACTCACTGAAATATCTGTCTCAAAAGTTTAATCTTGTCTTTACTGGTGCCACTGTTCTTCATTCTCCCTCCCTTTTAACCCAATACAACCCAATAAACTTGCCAAGATTTTTGTGTGGGAGCTCTCTGCTGTTCATTTTCCTTGCTCTTGCAGTCTGTGAATTAACTGCATTTAGATTATGAAAGATGGGAAGCAAATAAGCAAAATCAGGAAGAGGGTGTTGCAGCCAAACTAAAGATTCAAGAGTTGTAGTGCTATTCTCTTCCAGTGTCAGAACTGAAGAAGTTTCTTGGATGAGAAGTGGAATGTCTTCAAGGAAAAACAAGAAATTCCAGTTGCCTTTTGAAAAATCACCTTTAGGACAACCATGACCTGGATGACTGAGAATCTCCATAGACACTTCTAATGTCACATTCTCCTGGAACTATTTCAAGATTTAGGAAACATCAGAATACGCAAAATAGACTGGAAGGCAATAGCAAACTATTTTTGCACACTCATTAAGAAAACTGAATGGGTGTATCCATACAGGTAGTCCTTGTCTTATGATTACAATTGGAATCAGAATGCTGATTACTAAGTGAAGCAGTCATTAAATGAATTGTGCCTGATTTTACTTTTTTTTTTTGCCCTCCTTGATCATTTAATACATCCCCATGGTTGTTAAGTGAATCATATGGTTGTTAAGCAAATCTTATTATAATAGTTTCCTCTGTTAACTTTGCTTGTTGGAAGCTGGCGGGGAAATAGCAATCATGTGGTCCAGAGATGGTATTCAGCAGGTTCTGACCAGTTCTGGAGAACCGGTAGTGGAAATTTTGAGTAGTTCGGAGAACCGGCAAATACCACCTCTGACTGGAGATTTTACAGTATCCTTCCCCTGCCACGCCCACCAAGCCACGCCCACAGAACTGGTAATAAAAATTTTTGAATCCCACCACTGATGTGGTCCCTGGATGATCTGGACATATGTGGTAGCTTTTTTTTTAACATGTTCAAACGAACATGGGAGAACATGAGTTTCAACTCTTAAGGAGTTACATATATGATAATATCAGAATTTAAGAGAGGAGAAATTACAAAGAATTGTAGCAAAAATATAAGGGCCAGGATATTATTTTGCCTGTTTTGTACAATCTGAATAATTAGAGACAATATATTGAGCAGGCTGTGAAACTGCCATGTTGGTTGAGAGTATAAACATCAACATTATTTTAAAATGATTGATTCCATCCAAAATAAATCCAGGTAAAATAAATAACTATGGACTTGGCGGCTTCAATTTACTGATTTAATGAATTCAGGGCTTGCACAGTCTAATAGGCTCAGCCTTAGTGAATGCGATGCCTTTCTTATACCCTGTTGTTGGAGCCATTTAAAAATAATTGATCAACTTCATAATAAAATATTAACAGCTCTGCTGTATGAATGTAACGTTTAGCACAGAGAAGAATACAGGCAGAAAAACAATAATATTTATTCCATCTTTTTTAGAAGCAACTCCAAACTTACTCAAATGCACTTCATATTTTGCTCCCTTCAAAAAAGCATTTCTCACTTTTATGCACCATCAAACATGTTTCTTTCCCTGTTTGTATGCTCTAAGGTGAATTGCATTCCATTTGAAATAAAAAAAAAACAGTGAGCTAATCTCAAACAGCGAGCTCAAGCATAGCAGACTTTTAAAAAGTTCACGTAAAACTGATCCCAGCTTTGATATAGTCCATCTCTGCTATTAACTGAAAATGCTACACAGAAGTAACTGGATTCTGTAGTGGGCTTATTTAAATGGATTAACCTAGAAAATGGAGCCTCCTGCATTAAGATTATAGTTGTTGAATATCACCTCTGACTTGATGGGAGATAATTGGCATGTTAGATGGATTAATAGACTAATTTATTCTGTCTTGCTGTGGTTTCTCATCAGGTTTTGTGGGTTAACAGGGGAGGACAGAAAACATTGGGGGAACGGTAACCATTACTTAACTTGCAGTATTTGGGGGGTTTCTTAACTATGAGGAACAGTGGTTCTCTATCCCACTTTTAAAAAAGTCTGTTCTTAACAGCCATACCAAAACTTGAGAAAAGCAAGAAGGTTACCTCTTCCTAATATTCCTGTAATGGTTCAGAATTAATTTGAAGATGTAAGCATAATACCCACCATATGAAACACTGGCTGATATTAATATTAAAGCACCACAAAAATACACTTCTGGCAATGTTTTGAGATAATTTATTCAAACAGCAATTTCCATTGCATTCTATATTAATGTCAAAAACAAGGTTAGATTAAAAATACTATTTCAATTTTATGACTATACAGAATCTATCTATCTATCTATCTATCTATCTATCTATCTATCTATCTATCTAATCATCTTCATCATCATCCATTCTATTCATCTAAAAATAATAACAAATCCTTTTGTGAAAAACCATTTAACCTTGCACCATCAAATTTGTTTCTAACTGGAAAATTAAACTTATCTTCTATAAGGCTTAAGGATATTTGGGGTCCAGTCAACTGGTCAGAAAAGACAATCTTAAATCTCCTAAAGATATTCCAAGTATTAAAATTTGAATCTATTGCTATTATTTATTTATTAAAAATAGGTGTTATTCATACTTTTTTGTAGTAGTTTTATCAGCAACGCTGTGAGAAATAATTCAGTGGAATTAATTTTTGTTTAATGTTAAATACTCAGTGGTATTTCAAAGGAATGATTTATGATTTCATATTTATGATTTCTGGGACTACTTCAATCAATGCCCCATCCAGTTCTAATTGTGCATTGGTCATTTGTGATAACATCTTAACAAATATATTGGTGGACATTTTTGCCAGCTTTCAACCATTGATCCATTTTTGCCCATCAGTTGTCAGAATATGCGGAGAGTCAATGGCTAAGATGCTAAGCTGAGCTGATATCAGCTGAGTTTCTGCACAAGTGGACAGATGGGAGTGAACAAACTCTCACAAACTGATTGCTGGAATGTGTGGGGAGGTGGATCTGAGACCCATATGATATGGCCCATTAATGAGGGGAGGCTTTAGCAGATTGCCTGGTGGGTTTCTATGGTCTATGGACCACACTTTGAGAAATGTCATTTGATTTCAGTTAAGGCTTAAATCCAACCATGATCATATAGAAAATATAATTTATAGCTTAATGTGATGTGTGAACCCAACCAAGTGGGGCTTTATAAACAAGCTGTGGTTCAACAATCATGGCTTACAACGATATGCAGACTTTTAAGTATATTTAATGCATTTAAATAATGCTCAGCTGGAGGAACTCTGATTCCTGTTTGCATAACATACTCAATTCCGAGATATGCGAAGGGATGAAGAAAGTCTGTTGACTTATGTCTTAGTTCTGCAACTGGGAGAATTATTCTGAAGAATTATTAATCTTAAAAAAAAGGTTCAGTCAATATCTTTCTATTTCAGCGTATGATATCATCAAGAGAGTAAAAGAATTGAAATGGGCTGGTCACACAGCAAGAGGAACTGATGGCAGGTGGACCAAGGCAGTCATAGAATGGATCCCACTTAATTAAAAAGCATCCATGAAGGAGACCTAAAACAAGATGGATCAATGACATCAGCAAGTATTTCGGGCCCAATTGGCAAAAGAAAACTCAGGACTGTATTGATTGGAAACATGAGGAAGACGCCTTCATCCTGCAGTGGATAGACAATGGCTAGAATGATGATGATGATGAGAATTTCAGTGTATACAAGAATCTTTTGCTAACACTGGGAACAATCAGAGGTTATTTTCTCAAGCACAATTCGAGCACAATTCAATGCCTTATTTAACGAAGGTATTACATATTTTCATGGCTCTGCAGATTCTCTCCTCCCTTGTTTTTCTAAGGCTGCAGAAATGTCTGTTACCTGAACAATGCCTACTATGTCTTATATGTGTAGTCAAAGTTCAAAAACGCTATACTTCCTCTGGCATCTGTGAAGGAAGTGTGTAAATGGGTTCACACTGCTTGTGCTCATTGCTGACCTTTAAAACAAACATCTAGTAATTGGGGGAAACATACCTGGGGAAAATCAAGAGTCTGAGACAGTGGTGGGGTTCAATTTTTTTTACTACCAGTTCTGTGGGCGTGGCTTGGTGGACATGGCAGGGGAAGGATGCTGTGAAATCTCCAGTCAGAAGTGGTATTTGCCGGTTCTCCGAAGTACTCAAAATTTCCACTACCGTTTCTGCAGAACTGGTCAGAACCTGCTGAATACCACCTCTGGTCTGAGGCTTTAAAATAGCTACTCATGTAAGATGACAGAGAGTAACTCAGGGTAGAAATCGGTGAGATCAATGTTCGCTTTGATATTAAGCAGGGAGAATTGATTTCTGCCCACCAAGCTCGGTGGAGAGTCTAGTTTGCTTAATTTTCTTTTCTTGTTTTTCCAAAGATTCCAACACAAATAAAGAACAGTTTGATATATTCCTATTTCAGTAAGAGCTGAGAGGCACTGACAGAAGCAGGCAACTTAGATGTTTTTTTCTGCCCTTTGATTTCAGGGTTGAATATTTGCATTAGTGGACATGAAACACATTGATTAGAATCTACACACACAAAAAAGGACCCAAGATGTGTCTGTTGTGCAGAAACACAACTCACTAGTTTGCTATGCTGTCTCTGGATACTTAACAAACTGGTTTCAGTCTACCCTGGACTTAGGGAAGGCGTGGAAACTCACTTGGAGAAAATTACTTTTGTGGGGTAAGAAATTACAATATCGACAGGATGAAAATCTAACCTCCCCTTATGTTCATCCATTAAAAAAAAAGACAAAACATACACAATAAATGTCACTATTTCCTTCTCTGCACAAAATCTTTAAATTTTATCTGCACAACTTCAGGCTATATTTCCCATACATAAATAAAGGTGAGGAGAAATTTCCTATTGCTATTGTGGTTATTCTGCAAATGCTGACATTTCTGAGGATAAAGCATCTTTGCTTCTGTCATTTTTATAATTATATTAACAATAATACGTATATTCTTGATATTCATTAGCGGGTTGTTCAACATTTGACACTGCCTAAATTGTGTGAACTGAAATTGGAAAAGTACTGAGGCTGAGGTAATAAACCCACAACATGGAAGTGGTGATAAAATGAGAGTTCTACCTGTGATAACTGACCTATGATAGCTCATTTACACATCCTGATTTTGTAAATGAGGAGCACATACATGCGAATCTTCCTAGTCCAGTTTTATAAATCTATCACAGTTGGGGACTGCAGCTGATAAAGCTGTTTCGATCACCACTAGTGTGGTATTCCAGTCTCAAGTTTTAAAATAAATTAGATGTGTTCAAGTTTCCGGATCACATCATCATGTTGACGTTTGCTTCCAGCACGTACCAGTAAGTTGCACATTACAAATAGTCCTCGGCTTACAGTTTTCATTTAGTCATCGTTCAAAGTAACAGTGACACTGAAAAAAAGTGACATGACCACTTTTCACACTTATGATTGTTACAGCATCTCCATAGTCCTATGTTCAACATTTGGATGTTTGGCAACAGGCATGTACATACGACAGCTGCAGTGTCCAGGAGGTCACGTGATCACCTTTTGTAACCTTCTGATAAGCAAAGTCAATAGGGAAGGCGGATTCACTTAACAGCCATGTTACTAACTTAGCAACTTAGCAAGAGCCATGTTTCTATAAGAAGTTTGTAAAATGGGGCAAAACCAAGAACTTTAGCAACAGAAGTTTTGGGCTCAACTGTGCTCATAAACTGAAGATTATCTGTACTGATGAAGAAGACAGGGAAGGAAAGGAATGAATGGGATCCTGTTTATAAGGATCAGTTTTGTATACTACAGTGGTGCTTTTTGTTACACAGGTAGTCCTCGACTTACAACTGGTCATTTAGTCAAGTGTTAGAAGTTACGATGGACAGTATAGCTTCTGGGTGGTTTCCAAGGGCAGCCCTATCTATAGTGCATTGGCATATTCCAAGCATGATTTGATTTGAATTGAATCCAAGCATGAGGTGATTAGAGCATGTCTGTCTGTCTGTCTGTCTGTCTGTCTGTCTGTCTGTCTGAAGGTTCTTATAAATATAGGTTTATAAACAGATTATCTAAACCCAAAGGTGCTTTTTCAAGAGGCAACTGGACTTTCTGTTTTTTCTTTGAAGACGTTTCACTTCTCATCCAAAGAGCTTCTTCAGTGCTTGGATTCAGAAGCTTCTTGGATGAGAAGCAAAACTGCTTCAGAGAAAAACCAGAAAGTCCAGTTGCCTCTTGAAAAAGCACCTTTGGGACAACCAAGATCTGAATGACTGAGAATCTCCATAGAAGTATTATCTAAACGAACACATTTTTGTATATATGTAACCCTGAAATATGCACAGATCATGAATTTTGGTGCAGTTTTTAGAACTGCAGCACCAGATTCATGGGTAGAGATAGCCATTTTAGAGTTCACAGATTATTCCTCAGCTATTTTATTTAACAAAAATAAAAATTGAAGCAATCTACCTCAAAAAACAAAGACAAACAAGTGTAATACCAATCTAGTACATGGCATTATTAAATACAGGATTACTGGATGTAACCAAGTCTCTCTTTGCCTAAAAAGTTATTTCATAGCTCAGGAATCAGCAATTCTTGTATTCAGACAAGAGTTTTAGTTATATTTTGATTAAGTCATGGCTTTCATGTACTGTAAATTTGCAATTATTTAAAACCATAAAAATAAACAGGAGAGACTCTTATAAGATGGTAAATCTTTGTTTTATGCAGAGCAGTGCTACATTGCAGCTTATATATGATGTGTAATTTTCCTAAAGGTGAGACTTGGTGCCAAGATCTCAGTGTTACAAAAATCTTGTCATATTGAATGATGTCATTATGAACAATAAGGCCAAGTTTTAGTAACTGAGTAACTCAGACAGGCATTCAAATATACACAAACTAAAACTGTTATGTATGTAGGTTTGAATGTTATTGGTTTATTTTGAATTGTTCTTGTAAAATGTCAAATGGGATTGGTTTAAATAGTGCGGGAAAAACCCTGCACTCCCATTGGCTGGCAACTACGGCTGCTGGCTATAAGAAGCAGCCGTAGCCCAGCCAAGTAGGGTCCATTTGAGCTGTAGTCACTTAATAAACTCTTCACTGAAGCTCTTCGCGTCTGACTCTTCATGCAAACTTAACACTGGCGACGAAGGTGGGATTTCCCTGAAGAAGAGACGACGCGGAAGACAAGCAGAAGAGCGAAATGGCTGCGCTGAACACCACCCCAGCCCCATTCGATCCGGCGGCGGAAGACTGGGAATCGTATGCAGATCACTTCCACATGTATTTGGAAGGAAACAACCTTGCAGATATCCCCGAGAAGCGGAAGAGGGCGGTATTTCTCACGCACTGTGGTCCGACAGTCTTCAAGATGGCAAAGGCATTGGCGGGAGCTGCAGACTTGAAGGTAATGGAATGGCCTGATTTAGAAAAGCTTTTAAGAGCCCATTAAGCCCCACAAGTATCGTGCCTCATTAAGACACACGAGTTTTACCATCGGGATCAAGGGGAAAGCGAAAATGTTAACGACTTCATGGCAAGTTTAAGGGACATTGGGGTGCTTGTGAGTTTACCAACTTAGAAGAGGCCATGCATGATCGGTTTGTTCTAGGCCTTAAAGATAAGGTCTTACAAAGCAAATTACTAATGAAACCTAAGATCACGTTTAAGGAGGCCATAGAGGAAGCAACCAAGTCCTCAGCAGCAGCCATGAAGAAAATTAACAAGGCCTCAAGCCATTCTGATGTGGAAAAGTCCACAACAACCCATTGCAAGCAAATAGACTCTGATTCAGACTGTAGTGAGGTGGAGGAAGGAATTTATAGACTCAGAATGGAGAAGAAAAGGAAGGACCTTGGAAAAAAGAGGCAAGAATTTTATTGCAGAGGCTGTAGGGGGACCCCGACTGAATGCAAGTTTTTAGACACCATCTGCCTACGTTGTGAGAAAAGAGGTCACCTAGCAAGAGTCTGCAAATCATCCAGAACTCCACCTAGTAGGAAGAAATTCCTGAGAAGGAATTCAAGCCCAACAATTTCAGTGAGAAAATGGGGCGCAACTCAGAAGCAAATGGAAAGAATGAAACTCATCAAACAATCACCATTGGTCATTCTTCACCCTTGAGAAGCAGAAAAGTACATGTGAAGGTATTCATTGAAGGAAGGCCTTGCCAAATGGAAGTGGACTCGGCTCCTATTTATCTATGGTGTCATGGGACACTATTCACAGGCTACTTCCCAACATTCAGAAAAGCATTTCCAGAAGCAAGCACTGACTCTAAAGACTACCAAGGGAACAAGATTCCAGTAGTTGGAACAAGAGAATTCAACGTGAAGTTTAAAGGCCACACCAAACGCTTGCCCCTGACCATCGTGGACAAGGATCGCCCAAGCTTGCTGGGACTTGAGTGGTTCAAGCCACTAGGCATCGAGGTGACTGGCATCAATCACGTGAGCAACTCTGAATGGGAGGAGGCCTTGAAGTCTGAGTTTCCAGAGGTCTTCAGCGAAGGATTGGGCAAGTATATGGGGACCCCTATCACTTTCAACCTAGATCCCAAGGTGCCCCCAATTCATTTAAAGCCCAGAAGGGTTCCATTTGCTTTAAAGGAAAAAATTGATGCACAATTAGACAAATTAATAGCTCAAGGGGTTTTAGAGCCCACTGACCACTCCAGATGGGAGACAGCCATAGTCACACCAGTCAAGACTGATGGGTCAGTAAGAATCTGTGGAGACTATAAGGGGACACTGAACCATGTGCTGCAGCAGAGTGCATATCCAGTTCCAGTGGTGCATCATCTGTTACATTCACTTGGCAGGGGTACACTCTTTGCCAAATTGGGTTTGGCTCAGGCATATCAACAACTAACAGTTGATGATGCCACTGCAGAGGCCCAAACCATTGTGACTCATAGAGGTGCTTTCAAATGTAAAAGGTTACAATTTGGAGTAAGCGTGGCACCAGGCATCTTTCAAAGCCTTATGGAAAGAATGCTCCAAGGACTGCCAGGGGTAGTGCCTTACTTTGATGATGTGTTAATCTCTGCTGAAAATGACACTCAGTTACAAGAAAGACTCAGAGAAGTCCTTACCAGATTCAGGAAAGCGGGGTTAAGAGGCAAGGAAGAAAAATGCACTCTTAAAACTGACAAGGTTGAGTTCCTGGGCTACATGATTGACAAGCATGGCATCCACCCTACAGATGCCAAGGTTGCATCCTGCCAGTACTTAAGGGAAAAAGTCCACCTTCTTGAGAAGGTTTGATGTTTCCCCAAGAAGCCATTACTGGATTGGCATCAATTTTTGTCCAGCTCCCAACCTACTTTTTAGGATATATTTATGAGAAGGTGATGAAGCTGTAGCTTCAGAGAACTTTGAAGGAATGAAGAAGGGCAAGAGAAAGAGAGCTGACAGCAATCAAATACAGGAAATTTGAATCTGGGGCAGAAATGTAATTTGAGAAAGCGTGTGAGACTGACTGCAGCAATTTTCATACAGATAAAGGGAGAGGGGAAATTGTGATTGAGTTGCAATTCTTATGAAACTTTAATGGCTTCTGTAAACTGTAATGTAATGTAATGGCTTCCAAGTCTGGACTATGTTGAAAGACTCACAATGAAACAAATTACTTGGACCCTTTTCCAGTCAGGCTTCAACCCAGGAATGAGATTTAGATTAGGGGAGGAGGAAAGTATCTAGGTAAATCTAATTTCGATTAGGGGAGGAGTTTTAGGTTAAAACTAAACAGTCCTCTCTCAAGACAGGTGGAGGGATGGAACACCACCTATCACCTGCCTACAACACAATCTTTTCAGCAGTCCCAAGAATGTTCCACACCCATTTGCATTCTGATTCAGGTGACCCTGAGGGTGCAGATAAACCCCAAGTGGCCTCAACAATGCTGAGAGATCAAACGACCAACCTTCAGAGTGCTAGCAACCAGATGACTGCAAAGAATATAAATCCTTCCATTCTCCGATGGTTGGCCAGAACTGAAGAAGCTTCTTGGATAATAAATGAAATATTTTCAAGTGTTGTGGTTCACCAGCAGATGGTGCAGACGGCAGCGGAATCGGACAGTGGGGAAGAACGGGGACTGTCAAGGAGTCTGGAGAGGACTTGTACGAGGGTCCTGTGTCCAATGCAGAGATGGGCCAGGACCATCTGGGAGTGGGATGCTGCCTTTGGAGCCTGACAGCAGCGAGGCAGAGGACCCACGGGAGCCTGTTCCCAGTGCGTGTGTGCGCAGAGCTGCTAGAAGGCGAGAGCAGCTGAAACAAAAGGGGTGACTTGGGAGTAAGGCTGGGATGTGACTGCCCCTCCCTTATGTCAGACCAAGATGTCGAAACCTTTGCAGGAAGCAAAGTAGTTTGATCAGTTCTGAGTCATCCTTGAAGCTCTTTGTACTTTGGTTGGTTTTTCTTGTACTTTGGTTGGTTTTTTTCCAGTTAATTTGATACTTTTGGCAGCACTTCACAGAACTGAAAGGTGTATGCTTATCTTGGGGACTGTTTGAGCTTAATTCCGGCTGGGAATGAAAACAATTCCCAGCATTGCAATAAAATAGGTTTTGTTTTTAAAACAAGTTTGTGAAAAAAAACTAAGACAGTCCAGTAGCCCTTTGAAAAGCATCTTTGGGATAACCATGACCTGGATGATGGAGAATTTCCATAGACATTATCAGTTTTCTGCACAGATATGACCACAATGAGGAACAGAATTTCCATTGCTAAGCTAAGTTAAATGAGTTGTGTCCCATTGTACCACATTTTTGCTGCAGCTGTGAAGTGAAACATATGGCCATGAAGTGAATTCAGCTTCACCCATTGACTTTGCTTGTTGGAAGCCACCTGGAGGGTCGCAAGCGGCGATCATGGGAACCCGGATGTTGCAACTGGCCTAAATGCACGCTGGTTGCCAAGTGTTCGAATTTTGATCACGTAACCATGGGGATGCTGCAACTCTCATAAGTAAGACTACTTGTATTTCTTGTTAGCATCCATAGAGTGGCTGCTCAGATTTTTGCAGGCCAATTCTAGTAGCCCTGCTGAATCATAGAAATACCAACAGCATTAGCACTTAGATTTATATACTGCTCTGTGTCAAGGCTCCGACAATCCATCCCCATTCAAATCATGAGTCTCTAGCCGCATCTTTCAGTTTTTTAAAAAAATCATTTATTAGGAATGAACAATGCCGGCGTTACCTGGGTACAGCCAACTCTGAGACACATCATTCATCTCATCCTTGACCCTGGTCTTCCCCCACTCCCTGGATGTATATTCTCCAATGGGACACATCCATAGCCAAGAGTCATCAATCATCCTCTCCAGTAATAATCTTGTGCGCCAGAAGCTTCGGCCTCCTAGCAATTATCTATGAAAATATTTAAAGTATGCTTCCCCCACTCCCTTTCTGCTGACAACTCTAAAAGACCAGATAAATATTTTTGAGTTGACACAGTGCTTTACAGCCATCTCTACAGTACATTGTTTACAGAATCAGCATATTGCCCCTCACAGGGTCCTCATTTTACTGACCTTAGAAGGATGGAAGCTGAGTTAAACTACAGCTGATCAGAATCAAACTCCTGACAATGAACTGCATTCTAATCACTGTGCCACCATGGCTCCATCAGGAGTCCCCCATTTCATTTTTGTACTAGTAATAAGGCATAGTAAGGAGAGAGGAATGCTCATCAATTCCTATATCAGCCAAGATCTTTGCCTGATTGTCCATCCCTCAACATGATGACAAATTATTAACTTTACTCAGAGGTGAGTGTTCATTGTTGTTTTCCAGCTATTCCTTGAGTTCCTACCCTCCCCTGCCTCAAAAAAAAAAGTAACAGACAAAGTAACTCCAGGTTGCATATATATCCTCTTCCACACTTTCAAAGAAAGAACGATTGGTGAATTAAGAGTCCACCAACACCTACATTTTCTATCATCAGAAATGAGACTACTGGATAATCCTCCAGTCTACTGACATTCAGATCAGTTCTTCCGCTTCTCTGAAGCTTTGTCAATAACATGCCATATCACCAATCAGGCACTTTTATTACAGAGCTTAAAAATTCTGTAGGAGCATGGAAACAACCTGTGGTCCCGCCATTCAATACAACAAAAACTCTTGTATATACAAGCAAAACATAATAGCAGGGTCCAAACAAATGTCTTTATTGATCTACATGCAAAAATCAAGAGTGCGGTTAAGTAAGTCACTGAGAAAGAAAGAAAGTTAAAAAAAAGAAAGAAACAGCTCCCATTGTTGGCATCTCTGCTACTAAGTGACACAAATCTTTATAATCTAAGTAATTTTTACCCTCCCTGCCTAGCGGAACACTTTGCTGGAAAAGCAATGGTGGGGGATCACACTAAGGAGCCAATGAAGTGTCAAAAGCACCACAAGATTGCTAAATATACACTAAAGCAGGGATGTCAAACTCACGTCGTTATGGTGTCATCACGTGACGTATTGGGACTTTCCCCCCCTTCGCTAAACCGGGTGGGGGTGGGGCCAGCACTTGACGCATACGGCCCGCGGGCCATGAGTTTGACACTCCTGCACTAAAGGGATTACAAAGAGTGCAACTGATCACAGCAATACAGGAGACCTCCAGCAGCTCAAATGTGGAGCTCCATGAAACTCAGGGGGTATCTTCTATTCCCAGGTCAGACAAGATACCTACACTGAATGGTGATATGGAAATTCCTTGAACCCTGTGGGTATACACAGCCCTATCATTTAGTGGAAATGAATCACCTGCAGATTTAGGAAGAATGGCTGAGGGTCAGGATTTTAGGACACAAAGTGTCTGCTTCATTCTCTCTTATAATACATCTAATTCTGTATATGAACAGCATGTTATACATATGTCTACAACATATCTACATATGCACTTTCTGCTACTCCCATGCCTATTTGGTCCTACATGAGTGTTTCAGAATGACTCCTGTAGCGTCTGTGTTTCATGGAGACCTGGGGCTCATAGGAAATTTTGCATAATAGTGCTTTCTATGTATCTGTCAATGCAGATCACACTGTATACAAAATATTTTAAAATGAGCCTGATACCTGATATACATTTATCTGTCTATCTGTCTGTCTGTCTGTCTGTCTCTCCTTCTGTCTTTATTACTTTTATAAATAACCCAAAGCTGCAAGATATCTAATGCTTCTTCCTATTTCACCCCTCCACAACAAATAGTCTGTGAGGTGAATTGGGCTGATAAGAGATTAACTGGCCCAAAGTCTCCCAACTGGTTTTCATGGCTAAGGTGGGAGTACAACTCACAGCGTCCCAGTTTCTAGCTTGGTGCTTTAATAGACTGAATGGGCTATACATGTTCTGAAAGTATCACTGTATGTATGTAATGTATGTACAGATAGTCCTTGACTTACAACAATTCTTTTAGTGACTATTCAAAGTTACAACATCACTGAAAAAAGTGACTTATGACTGTTTTTCACACTTCTCCATGTTTTTCAGAACCATTGTAGCATCCCCGTAGTCATATGGGTGCTTGACAACCTACTCACATTTATGACTGTTGCAGTGTCCAAGAGTCATGTAATCACTTTTTGTGAGCTTCTGACAAGCAAAGTCAGTGGGGAAGCCAGCTTCACTTAACAACCATGTTATTAAACAACTACAGTGATTCACTTAACAAATGGGGCAAGTAAAATGGGGCAAAACTCGCTAACAAAGTTCTCATTTAACAACATAAATTTTTGGCTCAATTGTGGTTGTAAGTTGAGGACTATCTGTATGTATATGGGCAGGTGGGGAGGATATTTAAAAAAAATGAAATGGGGGGGACTCCTAATGGATGGACCGGAGCCATGGTGGTGCAGTGGTTAGAATGTAGTATTGCAAGCTAACTCTGCATTGCACTGCCAGGAGTTCGATTCTGACTGGCTCAAGGTTGACTCAGCTTTCCATCCTTCCGAGGTAGGTAAAATGAGGAGCCAGATTGTTGGGGGCAATAGGTTGACATTTGTAAACTGCTTAGAGAGGGCTGTGAAGCACTGTGAAGTGGTATATAAGTCTAAATGCTATTGCTATTGCTAATCTTGAGTTCTTCATCCTAGTACAAGTGGTGGCTAACCTTTTTCGGCTCCCGTGCCAATAATTGCGTGCACGCACGCTCACCTGCGCGTGTGTGCCAGCACCCAGAAGGCAATGCATGCTGGCCCTCCCATGCCCCCTGCACATGCATGCATGACCCCCGTGCATGATTCCCCCCTCACACCCCGCACATCTCTGCACATGCGTGCATGATTCCCCTTGCGCCCCGTGTCTCTGCGCATGTGTGTGCGATTCCCCCCTTGGAAGCCATGCATCTGCACATGTGTGTGCGATCCCCTCACACGCAGCATGTCCCTTCACATGCACGTGCATCTCCCGTGCACCCCTCTCTGCCCCCTGCACATGTGCGCCAGATACCCGACAATCAGCTGTTGGGTGGCGGCACATGCATGCGCAGTGGGGCTCTTCCAGGCGACCTCTCACGTGCCGGGGGAAATGGCTCTGCGTGCCACTTCTGGCATGTGTGGCATAGGTTTGCCAACATGGCCCTAGAAGATTTAGGATTGCAACTGCACCTCTTACCCTTAGATCACTAGTAGGAAAAGTTTCTACCTGTAAATTTGTGGCATGCTGAATTCTTTGCACTTGCCGATGGTAGTGTTGTGCCCTTTTCATTGTGCAAATAAAAGTGGGGTTACTTGGATTATTTTCCATAGACGCATGCCTTTACATCGATGACTCAGAGAAATCTCTATGAAAAATGAACTATTTCCAGAAATGGATAACTTGGATTATTATTTTGCACCACATACACTCTGTTGTTTGTATTGGTCTTGACGCATTTAAACATAATGCTCTGTGCAGTCTGATGTAAATATAAATCACTGAGCATCCTATGAATTATAGGTTAGGGTGTGCTGTGCTTTACAACCCGAGTTGACAGATTTTTGTTTGGTTTTAAATGGGGAACTGATGATAACGTTTTGTCACCATCTGTTGACAGCTTGTTCAATAGCCTGTTCAGGATATTTATCAGCAACAGTGGATATTCTTTTATCGCTCTAGAAAAGAAAAAAACGTGGCTTTTGAAGTCACTGGTATCAAGTTCATCTTTAATTCTATATCTGTAAGCAACTCTTATCCCCATTCATTCATTCATTCCTATCTATCTATCTATCTATCTAGACTGGCTCTCCATAGCAGTTTACAAAACTATAATTTGATTGTTATCTTTATCTTCCATGGACATGGTTCATTTGCGGTATTTTTGTTTTGTTTTGCAGAATGGAGCCTTTATCATTGTTGTGTACAAACGGGGATTCTGAATGCTGGTTTCCTTTTTCCATCCAAGCCCAACAGCCCTTCGACATACATTGCAAAGACACCTCTTTTTATCTACAACAAACATACACATCAGCTGGAACATTATTATGTGTCGCATAATATTTTCATCCTGACACGTTTAAACTGAGGTAAATAGCAATACCAGAGGCAAAAAGGCCTGTCCCACCCCAAAAACAAAAATAAAAAAAATCCAGCAGTCAAAAGCAACACAAAAACTAGATCTGAATTTCTTTGACAAAGCTTTTGTTATGGCTTTTGTTCTTATTACATGCCACAAGGTAACAATATAGATTTTTTGAACGGAGCTTATAGGAGAACAAGAGAAGCTTTTATCTGTTATCCTCTTATTGTTCTCAAGGTGGAGCAGATATGATGAAAAGGAATGGAAAGCAGTAATTAACCCACACAATAATATGTAGGCCAGACCTTCTCCATCTAGCTGACATGGCCTGTTTCAATTGACGGCACCATTCCAGAGTTTCAGGCTTTGATTCCAGACCTTTGACACTATTCATGATCCAATCCCTTTATGAGTCTCCTTTCCCTCATTCTTGAGAAGAAAGTTGCTTGTTTCAGAGCCTCATTGTGTGGAAGAGATATCATTCAAACAAAAAAGTATTGACTCAAAAGGTTATAATTACTGTGTTAACATTTTAGAGCCTCAAATTATTTTTTTCTTTTAGCTTGAGTAGTTAGCTTCACAGGAAGTGGATGGTTTCTGATCACCCATACCTATAAATACCTTAATGAATTTGACTCATTACTGTCAATGGTGCAAATAAGTCCAATTCTCTAAATACTTAGGGAGAGATTCTTGTCTTCTGAAAGATGAGGGAACTAAATAATGAAAAACAGCATTCAAATCAGTTGTTTTCTTTTATATCGTTTAGGGTTCTGCAAGACAAATCTGTTCAGTTCCATATCACCTGTTTGTTGTTTTACATAGACGATAAATCCACTTAGGGCTAGGTCCCCATGAACTCGGAGAGCAAAATGGATGTCACCAATAAATTCGTAGTGCATCGGTATGCTTAGGAGAGGGCTGAGATTTTCAGCCCAGCTTTTCTACCTGTCCATGTTACATACGTGGGAAAATCCCATTGGTGGGTAGAGTTAGGGGTAGGTAGAATTAGGGGTAGGTCCCCATGAACTTGGAGAGGAAAATGGATGTTGCCAATGAAATTGCAGCGCATTGGTATGCTTAGAAGGGGCCTCAGTTTTTCCGTCCACCTTTTCTATCTGTTCATGTTACATATATGGGAAAATCCCACTGTTGTGTAAACCCACTTAGGGTTAGGTCCTATGAACTCAGAGAGCAAAATGGATGTCGCCAGTAAATTCGCTACACATCGGTATGCTTAGGAGAGGGCTGAGATATTCAACTTGCCATTTCCATCTGTCCATGTTAAATACATAGGAAAATCCAATGGTAGTGTAAACCAACTTAGGGTTATGGTTAGGTCATCATGAACCTGGAGAGCAAAATGGAGGTTGTCAATGAAATCCCAGTGGATTGGTTTGCTTAGGAAGAGGCTTAGTTTTTCAGCCCACCTTTTCTAACTCTCAATTTTAAATACATGGGAAAATCCTATTGGACAATACCATGTAGGGATAGGGTTAGGTCCAAATGAACTTGGAGAGTAAAATGGATGTCACCAATGAATTCGCAGCTCATCACTATGCTTGGGAGGGGGCTGAGTTTTTCAGCCCACATTTTCTACCTGTCCATGTTAAATTCATGGAAAAATCCCATTGGAGGGGAAACCCACTTAAGGTCAGGTACCCATGAAGTCAGAGAGCAAAATGGATGTCACCAATCAAATCATAGTGTGTTGGTGTATTTAGGAGGGGGCTCAGTTTTTCAGCCCAGCTTTTCTAACTTCCATGTTAAATATATGGGAAAACCCAAGAAGAGAATTAGTTGAGATGTACAATGGGAAATCTCTGAGTAGGATTACTTTAAAATATTATATTGCCTTTCTAGGCCTTTTTGCCTTATCTGATGCTCCCTGAAAATGGAATGATTCTAAGTATTGCAGTAACTTTCAAAGGAAGAAACGAAGGATGGATGGATGGATGGATGGATGGATGGATGGATGGAAGGAAGAAAGGAAGGAAGGGTGGGTGGGAGGAAGGGAGACTGGATTTTGATGCACATCATAGTATCATTTTGGCCATTATCCACTGAAGGCGTCTTCCGCATATTTCCAACCAATACAGTCCTGAGCTTTCTTCTGCCAATTGAACCCACAATACTTGCTGATGTCATCAATCCATCTTGTTTCAGGTCTTGTTTGTGGACACTTTTTATCAAGCTTAGTATATAGGGAGAAATATGATCTGCAGCATGAAGAAACTTATCACTATGGCAAATTAAGAACTTACATCTATGTGGGGTTAATCTATTTTATCAATAACTATTCACTGATTCACTAATAGCTGAAAGTTGTATCTCTTTTTATTTCTACACTAGACTGAATTTTGCTACAGGATCAAATTATTCCTTATATGCTTCTAAACTTTTCTGTCAGGTGTTTTCAACCAAACAATCACTCTGCTCTATCCCATAATGTCAGTATAAGGAAACTCAGCCAAATTATGTACAATTTGGGCTGAGATTGCAGTATTCTCATTATGTGCAGCAAACCTGCAGTATTTTGGTCATTAAAAATTATCTATTACTTCCTTTTTTAATTATTTGGTAGTGTTGTTTGCTAACCCATGCTTTGGACAGCTCTGAGATAGGGTTACAGTGGGAAATGATATTATCTAAGTGGAAATCTATTCCTATAACTTGGATATTACCTCAGATTAAATCAAAGGAACATTTTAACAGAAATGTAGAATCATCCTCATAAACAATGATAATAATTGTTACAATCTGATTGAAATGCATTGGCCCATGAGAGATGCACAACAGTGAAGTACTTATTTAAAACAAACAGAGCTTAATAGAGAATCATCATCTGAAGCTCAACAGTATTAAACATGCCGGACAAATTATGCATCAAATATTTAATGAGATGAAAAACATAAATGTTTTAAATCTCTTTTTCCTTTTCCTTTGAACATATATGCTTCTTTACTGATTATAAAATTAGCTTTTTAAAATGCTGCATTCCAAAACAAAAAACCAGCTTGTTACTACACACGAAGAAAAGGACACAAGCTTCTGTTGAAGCAGAATTTTAGCATGCCACCTTCCAAGTATTATTACAGAAAACAGAAAAGTGATATAAGCTGTAGCTAATGATGCTGTTACCAGGCTCATAATGCTGGTGTCAACTCATAAAATATTTCTTATGTAAACCAGGGAAGAATGTCTCTTTCTTGTGCCATTGAATAAGCAACATGTGAACCTCAATTTGCAGCTCTTTTCCTAACTCATGTCCTGCTATTATGAAGGCCCATGTTCACGTCGGTCTCAGCTGCCTCTGGTCTCTTGGTCTCCCACCTGGAAAAAGCAGCCAGGACTCACAGTTTGGAATAATCTTCGCTTTATTCCAACAACCAAAACAATGCAACAGTGAGTAAGGATATTTCCAAATAAAGCCAGCACTGAGAGCCACTGCCACTCAGCGCTTTAAATACCCTAGTTCCGCCTCTCCCACTCATCTAAGCTGCCTAACATCCGGTCTTTCATTATACTAACATCTGCCTATCTGCAGTTCCCTTCAACTGTGTGCTTACTATCCTTCCTTATTATCCCATGATTGTGGCCAGATTACCCACCACCATGGCCATTTATTTATTTATTTATTTATTTTTGAGACTTGTATGCCGCCCCATCTCCGAAGACTCGGGGCGGCTCACAACTAAAACAGTAACAACAAATAATTAAAAAGAAATTAAATAGATTACAAGCCCAAAAATGAATTTATAAACTTAGAAATATAAAAAACCCCTCCCACGGGGTCACAGCCCGAATTGGTCAAACAACCAGGTCTTTAAATCATGGCGGAAGGTGCGGAGGTCAGGGGCCAGGCAGAGCCCCAGGGGAAGTTGATTCCAGAGGTCCGGGGCCATGACAGAATAGGCTCATTGTCGGGGGACCGCCAGCCGGCATTGGCCCGCCTATGGGACCCCAAGGAGTCCCTGCCTATGTGCTCGCACAGGGCAGCGGAGTCACTATCGGCAGGAGTCGCTCCTTAAATATTGAGGACCCATGTCGTGAAGGACTTTGTATGTTAAAACCAGAACCTTGAATCTCACCGGCGCAACCGGCAACCAATGCAGACAGCGCAGGAGGGGGTAACATGGGAGAACGGAAACTCCCATCACCACCCGCCGCCGCATTCTGCACCAGCTGCAATCTCTGGATGGTATGCAAGGGCAGTCCTAGATAGAGAGCGTTGCAGTAGTCGAGTCTAGAGGTAACAAGGGCATGAGTGACCATGCGCATCCCGGTCCAAAATGGGTGTAGTTGATGAACTAGGCGGAGCTGGGCAAAGGCCCCTGGCAACAGCCCCCACCTGCTCCTCCAGCGTACATCCAGGAGGACCCCCAGATTCCGCCCTGTCCACAGGGGGCAGCACCACTCCCCCTATGGTTAAAGATGGACATTCCTGACTGGGCTGAGATGCGGTATGCACAGCCACTTAGTCTTGGCCGGGTTGAGTCGAAGCATGTTCCCGCTCATCCAAATCTGTACCGCATCCAAATACTGGGTCATCAGGGAGAGGGCATCACCGATCTGGTTCGGGGTGGAGATGTACAGCTGGGTGTCATCTGCGTACTGATGGAAGCTCACCCTGAAACCACGGATGATCTCACCCAGCGGCTTCATATAGATGTTAAATAGCAGAGGGGAAAGAACCGACACCTGAGGGACCCCACAAGAGAGCACCCTTGGGGCCGACCTCTGCCCCCCCACCAATACTGACTGCGACCGCCCCGAGAGGTAGGAGGTGAACCACCGAAGCACAGTGCCCCCCATTCCCAACCCCTCGAGGCATCGCAGAAGGATACCATGGTCGATGGTATCAAAAGCCGCTGAGAGGTCTAATAGGACCAGGACAGAGGAAAGACCTCTGTCCGAGCCCTCCAAAGATCATCCATCAGCGCGACCAATGCTGTCTCCATGCTGAAACCAGGTCGGAAGCCCGATTGATATGGATCCAGGTAGTCCGCTTCATCCAGGAAAAGTGGAAACTGCCGAGCCACCACACTCTCAACAACCTTCGCCAAAAAGCGGAGGTTGGAGACTGGACGAAAGTTATCTAACACGGTCGGGTCCAGGGCAGGCTTCTTCAAGAGGGGTCTCACCACCGCCTCCTTCAAGGCGGAGGGAAAAACACCCTCTCTTAATGAAGCATTGACAACTGCCCGGAGCCAACCGCAGGTGGCCTCCCTGGCGGCATAAGCCAGCCAGGAATGACACAGGTCCAATAAACATGTGGTGGAACTCAGCCACCGCATAGTCCTGTCCACTTCATCCTCGGAAACAGGATCAAACTCATCCCAGATCACACTGGCCAGACTGCCTGTATCCCGTTCCTCAGACCACTGCAAATCAGAGGACAACCCGCTCCGAATCCGAGCGATCTTATCCGACAGATATTGACCAAACTCCTCAGCCCTTCCCGCAGGGTCGCCTCCCTCCATACGGAGGAGAGAGCGGGTAGCCCGAAACAAGGCGGCTGGGAGATTATCTGCAGACGCTATGAGGGCAGAGGCCATTCTCCTCCAAATGTCAGCCACCACTCGTCTCTCCTTCAGTCCTGGATTCAGTAGCTGCCACCCATTCCCAGCCTGCTGCAATCTCCCTGTTGCCTCCTGATGACATCATCCTAGTCTCTCCATAGTCAGCAGGACCATCAGCTACAATCTTCCTGTCGCCTTCTGATGACATCATCCTAGTCTCTCCATAGGGGTGGCAAAGAGGTAAATAGCAGTTCCTCCCGCTGCCTAACATCATTGTCAGGCTCTGGCGTGTGTTGCGGTGTGTCCGGAGCCTGACAATCAGAAGGGATGGAGGAGGTTTTCTCCTTCAAGTCATTGGAATTCTATCGCCATCTAGGTAGGAGTAGGAAGAGTGAATCTAGTCCATTTTTCACAACATTAATTAGGGGGTTCTTACTACACTTCATTTTGGTAGCCTCTCACATTCATCATTATAGAGCTATGGTGGGGCAGTGGTTAGAAGGCAGCATTGTAGGCTAATTCTGTCAACTGCCAGGAGTTCGATTCTCACCAGCTCAAAGTTGACTTAGTCTTTCATCCTTCTGATGTCAATAAAACAAGGACCTAGACTGTTGGGGGCCATATGCTGACTGTGTAAACCACTTAGAGAGGACCGAAAGCACCATGGAGCGGTATATAAATCTAAGAGCTATTACTATCATATGTTACTTCTCCATTTTGTCACAGTCAATTTCTCCACTTTGATCTTCATATCAGTCTTCCAATCATCTCTAGCTTCTCTCCTCTATGTTCAATTAAGGCTTGTGGTCCAGGATATTTACAGAAAATCTCCCACATGGGGATCAATTTGTTGCAGAGTTATCCTCTATTTGGAAAGGCAAATTCCTCACTGCCTATAATTACACATTGCTTGACTTGGGGAAATCAAACTTTACATAGTATCAAATACATTGTCTGCAGCTGCTCTTTTTCATGTCACTGAATATCGGAGTTCCTATTAAAATCATCTGGTAAGATGAAAAGAAGTAACAAGCAGAAAAGTGGCACCACTGTGGGCATTATTATAAGCCAGATATCCAACCAAAGAGTGCAGACAATGCTCTTCTAAATCAATTCACTAAGTTGTCAATGGGGCAGATTACAGCAGGAATGACAGATGTCAATGATCTTGATATGTGCCAAGAAATTGACTCATCTAGGAGTAGAAGGTCCAACAGATTGCTGGTATTACTTGCTGAAAAATTCATTTCTCCAATGGTGGATGCAAAGGAGAGAGAGGGGGGGGAGGAGGGAGGGAGGGAGGGAGAGAGAGAGAGAGAGAGAGAGAGAGAGAGAGCTCTGTCTGCCCTCAGATGGAGAGTCAACAGCTCCCAGGTCTGGAGGTGGTTGATGAAGAAGAAGAGGAATAGCTGGGTCCAGTGCCTAACGCGTGGATGCGCAGAAGGCAGAGGAGAGGAGAGCAGTGGAAATCCGTGGGCTGATCCTTGGGAAGGAAGAACCACCACTGCTAGTGAAGCCCCACCCTAGCTCTGGGGATAAAAGGCAGGGGGTGGAGATAAGTAGATGTGGCAGACAGCTATCCATCTTCCGGCTGCCGGACTTGTTAGCCTGCGTTGAGACAGAAACTCTTTGCTGGGGCTGCCAGCACTCCTAATAAAGGAACCTTTGAGTTATCTTCAGAGGGTTTGTTATGTTTGGGGAACTGAGTCAGAACACATGATAACTGCAGAAGAAAAAGCTGCAAAAAATGAATCAAATTCTTCAGATTTCAGAAAGGCAGACATTAAATGAATCCAAATGAAAAATTGACAGAATATCAGGAAATGACAATTGAAAGTATAAACAAAGGATGAATGACCCTAAAACAGGGATAGTGAAAGTACTGTTTTAAGAGTCTGGTATGGAATGACAAGCTGAGAAGCAAAATGGACCTGGACAGACATGGAAGGCAAGTTTGACAAACTATGAAAGAGATCATACTATAGCTTGAGTCTGTAAGAACTGAGTTATGAAGGCTAGAGCTCAGAATTAGATAAAGCTGGCAAGAGAAGCAAAATATAATATGAAATATAATAGCAATCTACTATATTGGGGATATTAAGAAAAGTAAATTTAATTTTCTACACATTGGAGTTCATCATTAGGCATACCAGCTTCAATCAGCGTCTGGAGTAAAGCACTTCAAATTTTAGCTCTTTTGTGGGTTCACCTTAAGACCTGCTGAAATCTGGCAAGTATCAGGTTGCTTGTTTGGGCGAAGATGATGTTCAATACTTCCATTTCAATAATGTTGCAAAATGCACATCAAAAAATATTAGATGTCAGATATAGCTTGACTTGGCTGTTCATATTATACTTATATAATAGATATTCCCAATTTTAAAAAGAGCAACTTAAATATTTGTTGAATAAACTGTCACAATATCATTATTTCAGATTAACTCAGTTATAAGAAAGCCATTTTTTTACAACCTTTGCAAAATTAAAATGTGATTTTCCTTAGGAGCAAAATGTCAGTGTATTCAGCATAAGTGTCTGTGATTTGATTTTTAGTTCAGCATTTCTCAATCTTGGCAACTTTAAGATGTGTGCAATTCAATGCCCAGAATTCCCCAGTCAGAATACACGGGGGCACTAACTATAAAAGTTCATGGAAAAACTGGAATGGATTTAGAGGACAGCTGCCAGAATGATGAGCATTGGAAACCATACCTGTGGAAACCTGGAAATGTTTAGCTTGCCAAACTAGGCTATCAGCTCATTCTCTGCCTTTGCTAAGGGACCTGAGAAGGCCTGGTACAAATTGAAATATTGACAATGATCTAAGCAAAACCTGCTCCCTGCCTGGAATGGACTTGTTTGGGAAATTGTTCTCATATACCAAATATTTATCCATCCCAAAGTAAAGCAATCCATAATTTTGTCTCTGCTTGTTGGAAGCAAACCAACTATCTCCTGTGTAATTCTATGCTGTTCCTACTATGGACGAAGACTAAACTACATACACTGATGACAAGCCACTCCAGAAAAGTCACTCAATTTGTGACAATTGCCATCGCAAACAGTTGCTCAATCATCTACCAACACTGGTAATTCTGTTTTCTATTAATATACAATTGTATCTAAAACTCTTTGATATGTACCAAATGAAACAAACAAAATGTTAAAAAGTTATGACATTTATGTAGTTACTAAGCAAGCACATCTAAATTATATTAAAGTAACCAAAATATCTTTACAAGGCATGTCACAACTTTTGAGCACCCCTAATGTTTGGAAATTGAAAGTTGAAAAGTTTGACACGCCCTACTGGGTTTTCCTGTTGTTTACTATACAGGTAGTCCTGTATATAGTCCATTAGTGACTGTTTAAAGTCATATTGGCACTGAAAAAAGTGACTTATGACCATTTTACACAGTTATGACCTTTGCAGGATCCCCATGATCATGTGATTAGATGCTTTGCAATTGGTTTATATTGATGACCAAGATCATGCAGTCATCTTTTGTGACCTTCTGACAAGCAATGTCAATGAGGAAGCTGGATTCACTGAAAAATCAGATTACTAACTTTTCAACCATAGTGATTCACTGAACAACGGTGGCAAGAAAAGTTGTAAAATGAGTCAAAGCTCACTTAACACATGTCTCATTTAACAATAGAAATGTTGGGCTCATTTGTGGTTGTATGTTAAGGACTACCTGTATTGGCTTTGGTCTTTGACTATTGATGAATGAATGAATGTGTCAGGATTCCAGCAGTTACTCCAGTTAAATCATGAGCCTCGAGCCACACTCCCAAAACTCCAAAGTATTTATTAGAAGTTAACATGCCGCCATTTGCCTGGGTGAAACCGACTCTGAGTTACATAATTCACTGTCACCTTTGAACCTCCACCCCTCTGGGTATATCATTTCCCCCCCACCCCTCTGGGTGTATCATCCAACGAAAAGCATCCATAGCCAAAAGTCATCAATCATGCTCTCCAATTAGATTTCTGCGGGGCAGAAGCTTCAGTCATCTAATCAGTCTCTGAAGAAATATGAATGAAATGTACTTTCGTTTCCACACTGCTGCCTGCTCTTTGAAACTCCCCCCTTCTTTCTGTTGACAACTATAAAACATGTACAAAAAATGTTTTATGAGTTGACAGAATGAATGAACAAACTAACTAACTAACAAACTTTCAAAACAAAAGTCCAAAGGATATATGGCAGTGGCTTCCAAATATCTAAAAGATTTCAAATACAAGAATGAAGCAGGTCTGTTCTCTGATGAAACAGAGCCAAGTTATATCATGGGAGATTCAGGCTAAATATTAACAAGATTTCCTAAGAATATGAGTTACCATGATATAGAAGAATCTGTTTAAAACACTGGTTGATACCCCTTTTTTGAGAGTTTCAAACAGGGATGAGATGTTTATTTTCCATCCTTAAATGAAATAAGATGCTTAACAAATTGAGCTGCTTCAGAGGTATTTCTTGAGAAAAGTACTCTACTCCTCCACTCACAATAGAATTCCCTATGCCTCCAGGCTCGAAATTTTGGGCCTGGACAATCTAGAACTATGCCGCCTGTGGTCCGATCTAAGCATAGTACACAAAATTGTCCGTTACAACATCTTACCTGTCAATGACTTCTTCAGCCTCAATCACAATAATACACAGGCAAACAACCGATACAAGCTCAAGGTAAACCGCTCCAAGCTTGATTGCAGAAAATATGACTTCAGCAACAGAGTGGTCAATGCCTGGAATGTCCTACCTGACTCTGTTGTTACAGCCTCAACTCCTCACAGCTTCAACCTCAAATTGTCTACCGTGGACCTCACCCCATTCCTAAGAGGTCCTTAAAGGGCATAAGGGCACCAGCATGCCTACCATCCTTGTCTTACTGTCTCCATTTATCTGTATTTACTCCCTTTGTTCTTGTTTATGTTCATACTTATACTTGTTATCTGTTTGACAAATAAATGAATAAAATTAATAAAATACAATAAAATAGATTTGTGACAGAACAGAGTATTATCACTTGTTCCAGGCATTTGCTCCTAAGAGGCTAACTTTTGGAAATGTCAAGAGATTTTGGAAAAGATTACTTTGAGAGGCATTTGCAAATAAAAGTTTGGAACCTAGTATATGAATAAATGCGAATTCAAGACTGACATTTTTGTTTGAACTTCAAATGGCTTTTTAAGGTAAATTAAATAAAAGGTGTTTCTTTTTTCTTGAAATTTAGAGATAATCTGGTGCAGTATAACAGAATCCAAAAAGAGGTATTACTGCTTTCTTGAAGCTCAGTGGCTTTTTATCAATTGCCCATCTCTTCCTCCACACATCTATATTCTATGTTCTTTGATGAAAGCAGCCAAAGATGAAAGAATGGAGTGATATGTGTTTATTTCACATCAGGCAAAGGAAATACCATGGTAATCGACAATGAAAAGGGAAAGCTATTTTATTTTTTGATGCAGCTGATACTTTCCAGATATACTTCAAAATCCTATGGGATGGCATGTATTGTTGCTATCAAATTTACCTTTAAATGGAAAATCTGGCTACTGAAGATGACAGAAAAGCAACTCTTCTCCTTTATCTTCTAGGTTGGAGGTCTGAGCGGCCTCCCACCAAATGATGGAAGTGGTCTTAATGCTATCCTCACATGCAACTGTTCTACAAAATGTGAAATAGTTTCGTTTCCTTGGCTTGTTGATTGCTTCTACCTTACACCTTCACATCATGGGCAGCAGTGTCAAACTTGATTTCATTGAGTGCTGCATCAGGGTTGTGTTTGATCTCGGGGGGGCCGGGGGAGCATGGCCAGCTCGATATCACTCGTGTTGGGAGGCACCTCTGGTGGCCTGGGTGCTCTGTCAGTGAAAATGGGCTCCTGAGCTCTGTTTTGGCTGCAATGGTCTCCTACAACCTTCTGCCAGCATAAACAGAGTTTAGGAGGGCTGTGTGCAACCCTCCCGAGCTCAGTTTTCACTGGCAGAGGCACTGTGGGTGGGTCCTTTACTGTTTCCAGGGTGGCCCCACGAGCCAGATCTAAGCACCCCACCAGGCCAGATCCGGGCCTTGAGTTTGACACCCCTGATCTAGGGAGGTGAGCATTTATCTTGCCCAAGAACCACATTAGCAAACTAAGGAAATGAACTGGATCTTGTGATGAAAGCTGTGAGTTACAACATGGAGCATTTTATTGAAAACTGTTCATATTTATTTTCATTGACCCACTAACCATATCAAGGCTTATACCATTAATATAAATGTATGTAGCCCTCAACTTATAAGTTCATTTAGCGACCGTTCGAAGTTACAAAGGCACTGAAAAAAGTGACTGTTTTTCACACATTTAACCGTTGTAGCATCTCCACGGTCACATGATCAAAATTCAGATGCCTGGCAACTGATGCACATTTATGACGATTGCAGTGTGTCCCAGGGTCCTGTGATCACCTTTTGCGACCTTCTGACAAGCAGTCAATGGGGAAGCCAGATTCACTTTACAACCATGTTACTAACCTAACAACTGCAGTGATTCATTTAACAAATTTGGCCAAGGTTGTAAAATAGGGCAAATTCATTTAACAGTTGTCTTACCCGGCAACCAAAATTTTGGACTCGGTTGCATTTGTATGTCTAGGACAGGGGTGTGAAACTCGCGGCATCATGGTGGCGTCACATGACATATCGGGATTTTCCCCCCCTTCGCTAAACCTGGCGTGGCATGGCCAGTGTGTGATGCATCCGGCCCACAGGCTGTGAGTTGGATAGTCCTGTACCTTTATGTAGATAGAATTACTTTTTATCACCTATTTCTCCAAAAGTCTGGACCTAGGGACATGGAAGTTATTTATCCTTCAAACAAAGTGAGGAAAAGTTTATATACATAAACAAGTTGTTTTGAAAAAGAAAATGAAGCGGATCTGTATTTATTTCACTTTTTCCTTATTCTTCAAATTAACCTCTTCACCTTCCCGGCATTTGGACACATTAGTTTAGATTAAATTCAGTTTTACACCCATGTAAAATTCCAAGTAGACATAACAAGAGATAACAAGAGCACCAACCTGAAATTAAAGCTGCAAAGAAATATTGCTGAAATGATTTTATTGAATGTTTGTCACATATAGACCGATAATAATTTCATGCTGTAAAAAGAAGTAACAATTGATATATGAAAGCTCTATTCTGAGCCAAAGCATGTATTTATACCCATTATTTTCTACTCTTCTATCTCTTCCACTGCCAAAATATATACATTACAAACTTCTTGTGTCAAGAAACTGCCCCTTTCTATTAATCTGCAAAATACTAGGCACTTTGATATGCCAATGATAGCACTATTTTTTTTAAAGTAGCTATGCATATAATCCAATCTATATCTATGCAGAAGTCAGTTCTATTGAGATCTATGGGGCTTACTCTCATGTAAATGCAGAGGAAATTGTAGTCTAAGAAATACATGCATATTTCATATTATCTAAAGTAACTTAAACTTTGGGAAGACACATTTTAAAGAAAAAAACTTACAAGTTACTATTTAACTTGCAATACTGCAATAGAAGGCAGAATTGACACTGTTTTTTTTAGTAAGAATGCTACTGCACACACTCAACTTTCTAATTAATTTTAGCATTTTCATGAAAACAATTTTTGTGCAACTTCACTGTTAACATAGGATTGGGTTGTTGTTTTTTTTTTAACTTTAAAAGGGTGTGCTCTTGTTCAAAGTTCAATCAACCCATTCTCTAGCTATTATGGATCACTCCACCACTAGTATGAACACTGTATTTATTTGCAAGTGACTTAACTTGCAGGTGGCTATTTGCAAGTGGCTAATAAGCAGGCTTAATGCTCACTAAGTTAGTTGTTGGCTTTTTAAAAAATCAATTTATAGACTGTTGGGAAGAAATGCAGCATTTGCTATATACTGCCTTATAGATACTTCTGCTGACTAACATCAAACCATAGTAAATAGCGTTATGGGTACATATTCATAGTTTTAGTAGCCTTTTCATCTGGGAGATCCATTTCTTCCTTCATTGTCTGACATGTGGAAGTGCTTTAATCCAGCAGACATCAAAATGAAACAGTTGAAATCCAATAAAAATCTAGAGTCCAAGAAGATGGAGTACAATACAAAACAAGAAAAGGTAAAAGGTAAAATCAATTACCTTAACTGCTTCCACATCCTGGGGCAGATACCTGTATTTGTGATACCTCTACTGATAGTAATGTGCAATGACTTTTTCAAAATTTAACGAAGCCATGTAGGACTGTATAAGACCCACAGAGAAGCTATACTGTGTAGGATAATTCCCATAGGATAATGTATAGGATAATCCATGGAGGCACGGGAAAATAGAAGAAAATGTCTTGGGAGACAATGAAGCCAACCCTATGACTCTCATATAATACTAGACAACACAGTATCAAGAGTAGAGATCTTCAAGATTCTGGTTTCTATAATCTCCCAGGACTTGAAATGGATACCTAACAACAAAAACGTAATTAAAAAAGCAAAACAAAGAATGTCCTTCCTGCGCCAACTCAGAAAGCTCAGACTGCCCAAGGAGCTGCTGATACAGTTCTACCGAGGAAGTATTGAGTCTGTCATTTGTACTTCAATAAATTCTGGTTTGGCACAGCAACTAAACAGGATGGGCAGACTTCAATGGATAGACAGGATTGCAAGAAAAATAACTGCAACCAGTCTGCCTTCCACTGAGGACCTGTATACTGCACAGGTCAGAAAGAGAGCTGAGAAAATATCTACAGACTTCTCACATCCCGGACATAAACTGTTTTAACTTTTTCCCTCAAGACAACACTATAGGGCATTGCACACCAAAACAACTAGGCACAAAAACAGTCCATCCCCCCAGTGCCATTATGCTGTTAAATAACTAATTCCCAAAATGCTGTCTTATGCCCTAGGACATCAAACCATGTAGTAGGGCTGTATTACTATTATGTTGTGGTTAGCTGGCAGCAGGTGCGGACGGTGGAGGAGAGCGAGGACTCGGATGAGGGGCCAGGACCATTAGGGAGTGGACTGCTGCCTTCAGAGATTGTGGGGGCTGTCAGCAGTGATGAGGAGGTTCCCGAGGAGCCTGTGCCAAGTACGCGTGCGCACAGGATTGATCATAGGAGAGAGCAGTTACAGCAGCACAGGCAACTCGGGAGTAAGGCTGCAAGGTAATGGCCCCTCCCTCCAGGGAATATAAGCCTGGTTTCAAAAGGTTTTTGCCTTTGCAGAAGGCAAAAACGCTCTAAGGACCCAGCATTTGTGTAGAGACTCCGGCTTATCTGAAGAATTCTGTCAAGGCTTTTCTGGTTGGACTAATTGGCTGCAAGCCATCTTTTATCTACAAAGAAGTTTATTTGTAGATTAAAGCTGTGAAGGTTTGAGTTGCTGCGTTTGTTTGAGATTTTCTTGCTGGTAACAGGGTTGGGTCAGAACATATTATCCTTCTCATAGTTCCTATTATCTATTCCTTTAGCATCTTACGACTATCACTTTATTGTTTGTACCTTATGATTTATGCTGATTGTTTTTATTTAGCATCTTATGACTACCACTAAGTGTTGTATCTTATGATTCATGATGATTGTATTATGATTATGATCATGATTTATCACTTCCTACTTGTATGTACACAGGAGAGCTTATGCACCAGAGACAAATTCCTTGTGTGTCCAATCACACTTGGCCAATAAAGAATTCTGTTGTGTACCTATGTCCAACATTTAAGTATCTAAAGTTGGAGGTTGATTTTCCCTCACTGTTATTTGTCCATGTGGGCACAACCAAACCAAATAGTAGCTCAAATGAGCTATATCCCCAAAGATTCCTTTCTCAGCTTATTTCAGTTTGTGCTATGAACTCTTGTGTAATGTATGATTTGTGTCTGTCACAAGATGAAACTTTTGGATTCTAGGTTCAATGAGATAAAAGCTATGACTATTTTGTCTCAAGGACAGTCTCAACAGAAATTCTCCTTTGCATGAAAAAGGGCCTGCAAGGGACCACATGGAGGCAGAGTGTTCAGACATAGCTACCTTGATGCCCTAAGCCAGGACTATCAAACTTGATTTCATTGAGGGCCACATCAGGGTTGTGTTTGACCTTGGGGAGCCGGAGTGGGGGTGGCCAGAGTGGGCATGGCCAGCTCAACGTCACCCGTGTCAGGAGCGCCTATGGAGGCCCGAGTGCTCTGCCAAAGAAAACAGCCACCCAAGCTCAGGTTTTGGCTGTGGTGGCCTCCTGCAACCCCCTGCCAGTAAAAACCGAACAACCACATGCAGCCTTCCTGAGCTCTGTTTTCCCTGGCAGAGGCACACAGGGCCAGTCCTTCATTGTTTCCAGGGCAGCCCTGAGGGCCAGATCTAAGCACATTGCAGGCCAGATCTGCCCCCGGGCCTTGAGTTTGACACCCCTGCCCTAAGCTACAGTCTTGGAGACAACCACCAGAATAAAATATTATAAAAGTGATATACATAGAATTCTTAGAAGAATTACTACTTACAGGAAGATACACGCGATTCAATTTATGAATGTCTGTGTTTAATCTGAGCATCCTTAGTACCAGATATAGTGTTTTATGGTAGCATAGCCAAGTTTTCTTTAAAATGATTTATTATTAAAACTGCATGGTAACCAAATAAGCTAATTTATCAGGAATCCACCCTGTTTTTATAGACATGTAGAGATTCTTTCTTCTGTGAAGAGGAAGAGTGGATTAGAGTTCTCTCTTTCCTCTGAGCGATTTCCTTTCAGATAGTTGAAGACCGCTATCATATTTCCTTTTTTGGTAGGCTAGAAATAGTAACTTGTTTGAGAGCTTACTCATTCTATCATTAGCATTTATTATGTAATAGAAACTTCATTCAGATTTACTAAATTACTCATTGTACCTAAACTAGGAAACAGTTTTAATTCCTAAGTACCATGATTATCTGATTCAGATTTTATATTCTGATTTTTAACTAGAAATTATATTGCTACTTCTCTGTATGGATTTAATAGAAAATTCTGGTTTAACAAGAAAGAGAAGGGGAGAAGATCAGAGGAAACACAAAAGTATAACACTTAGTCTCCCATCTAGTAAAGAAAGGATTATTAGATGAAAATATTACTTCTGTAGATAACTATAAGCTGAGTTAGAGATGAAACTATATCTTTAAAATAAAGATTTAAAAAATATAGTTATCCCTTCTGGGCAAAGGTTAATATTTTATAATGAAGAAGGATTCAGTGATATGAGCCAACAGCTAACAGTCCACATATTTCTTTATCATCTTCTCAGGAATAAAGCTAAAACAACAGAAAATACATATGTATTTATTAATTTAAATATTAATTTAAATATTTCTATCCTACTGTGTAGTCACAGAGTCTTAACAAAGTACTATCAATAAAAAAATCAAATTATAAATAAATCTATAAAACTATAATAAATCATAAAAATGTGTTACAGCTAGTAACTCTCCAGCACTGAGTTAACAGGAAGTTTTAACAAGATACAGTAAGAGAAGAATAGGCAGTGCCTGGTGGGCAGAATCAAGAGAGAAATCAGTCTGGAGTCCTTATGTTCCCACAAATGATCTAAGTCCAGCCCCCTTTAATTTTGTTAACTTTTATCTAGCACCAGTTTAAGTATGGGCTGTTAACTGGAACCGAACATGTGGTCCTGATTCCTTGTCCCTGACAGGCCCTGAAATACACATAAGATTGATACCATTTTTTTAAGCAAAAGATCTTTCTGTACTGGGGGTGTCTCAGTCTTTCTGTCCAATTTCAGTAAGATATTCTATGATTAGAGCTTTTTTAAAAAATACATACATACATACATATATACATACATACATACATACATACATACATACATACATACATACATATGATTGATTGTTATTTTTCAAGGAGAAAAATTTGACGTCTTGTCTCCTCCAAAACCATCTATTCTTCTTTGTATTAGGGCCATGCAAAGGTTCAAAATAACATTTCCCTTAATTAATACTTTGAACAAAATATACTCCTTCCAAGCTGCTTTACAAAGCACAGGCCTGCTCTAAATATCATATCATAAACCATTCCATAAATTTGGAATCAAAGATTACAGGGCAAATTTAGGGATCACAAATCCAGATCCTTTGTTTTCTTTGTTTAAAAAGAGCTATGGAGATTAGAGCGGGTAAGAACAATGAGCCAGCAGAATAGGATGTGATGGATCTTTGAGAATGTTTTGAACTTTCTTAAGGCAGCGGGAGCTATAAAGCTCTTCCAAAGAAGGGAGAGGGCAACCAATGATCTTCTGGGCAATGATGTTAACCCTCTGGAGTGCTTTCCTACACCACTATAAGCAGTAGAAGGTCACCAGAAGTTTTCATTCAGTTGTTGTTTTCTGAGAAGTCTCAGGTCTCTGTTGGGCCCTTTTGACCATCTGCAATGTGAGCACCCCAGGTCAGGTCCTCTTTTATGGTAACAGCATGAAACAGTCAAATAAAGAGTATAAAGTAAGGGACACATCACGCAACCCTGTGGTGCACCAGCGTTAAGAATGAGGGCTGAAGCGGTATGATTACCTAATCTGACCCTCTGTGAGCAGCCAGACAGGAAATCCATAATCCAAAGGCAGATTCAATAAGAAAGTCCAAGGTTCAGAAGTTTAGACATTAGTCTATGTGGAAGAATTGTGTTAAATGCAGAACTAAAAACTACAAAAAGCATCCTCACATAGCCCCCCCCCCCATTGTTCTAGATGAGTCAGAGCAGTGTGAAGAGTGATGGCTATAGCATAGGGGTGGGCAAACTTTTTGACTCGAGGGCCACAATGGGTCAACTGGAGGGCCAACTGGACCGGAACAAAAGCATGGATGGAGTGTTTGTGTGAACTAATATAAATTCAAAGTTAGATTACTTCACGTAGCCTTCTGGGAGAGCAAGAGAACCCTCTGCTCTTTCGGCTCCGTGGGCCCGGATAGAACAGCCGAATGGGCCGGATCCAACCCCCGGGCCGTAGTTTGCCCCACGACTGCTATAGCATCTCTGTAGATCTATTTCTTCTGTATGCAAACTGATGTTTATCAAATGTATGCGGAAGACCAGAAATGATGTGCCGGCAAACCAATTTCTCAAAGCACTTCATGATGATAGGAGTGAGTGCCACTGGTCTGTAATCGTTGAGGTTATTGATAGGGAACTTCTTTGGCAGTGGAACAATGGTGGAAGCCTTCAAACAAGATAGAATAGTGGACTGGGATAAAGATCGATTGAAGATCCTGGTAAAGACTCCAGCCAACTGATCGGCACAGTCATTAAGCACTCAGCCAGAGATACCATCAGGACCGGCAGCCTTTCTAGGGTCCACAGCCCTTAGAATGCTCCTCACCTCCTGTTCCTCCACAATGAGGTGGGAGCTACAATTGGCTGGTGGTTATATTTTATCTGTCTCTGATGTCTCCACTTCAAAGCAAGCAAAGAAATGATTCAGATTACGCAAATATCATATCTGCTATCTTAAGCAGAGAAGAAAAACATAAGTCTCTCACTCTTGTGCAATAACAACTGGTGTTTGGAGGCCGAAATGGGACAACTCACACCTGGCCATATTGAGTCAACTGAATCAAGTAAGCATCGTGCTGGTGAGCCATGCAGGCCACGCCCACCCAGTCACACCCACCTAGTTGCACCAACCCTGCTGCGATCACTCAACCGCACCCATCTGGCTGCTGTGAGTCATCATAGATCCTTAAGAGCAGGGGTGGGATTCAGCCAGTTCGGAGCGGTTTGGAGCGGTAAGTGCAGGGTCCACCCAGCAACCAGGCAGAGAACCGGTTGCTGGGATTTTTGAATCCCGCCCCTGCTTAGTAGGGAGACTATCTTCAAGACTAGAGATGGCCTGGAGTCTTCAAGTTCAATAGCCCTTGATAGATCACTGCCCCATGAATTTATCTAATCCTGTTTAAATCATGTAGGTCAATAGTCATCATCACATCCTGTGGCAATGAATTCAAGAAGTTACCCTTGCCTGCTATTAGGGTGAATTTTTTTAAATATATTAGATATTTATTCAAGAGGGGCAAACTGTGCACAGTCATCCGTATGCAGATATGACACAGACTTGGGTAAGGGAACTGCTTTCAACAGCCAGCGGTTGTTAAAATATATTATTAGCCTAGCAACGAAGAGACCCAGGTCCCAATTTATCTTCAGCCAACTTAACTACAGGGCGCTCTGGAAAAAGTAAAGATGAGAAAGTATTGCATCTGTCTTCTTGAATTAAAGATGGGACATAAATCTAATACATAAATTACAATGCTACCCTTTTTACTTTAAATCTGTTTCCTAACTATTCTTAGCATAATTCTGCACATTGCACAATCTAGTATGACAAGTTCCCCCCCCCTTGCTGAATTATATACCAATCACACTCCTTCAGTGTGTATTTGAAGTTAGGGGATATGCCTCAATGTACACTATTGTTAGATTTAGTTCAAATAATTTGCACATGTCTAGATAAAAAAGATATTTCTGGAGCTTTTCACATTACTTTGGATTTATTACCCTGAACAATTCTGTATTATCTACAAACAGGGACATGTACAGCTTATCTCTCAGCCAAAATGGCTTATGAACAAGTTTAAAAAGCACTAGTAATATCTCAAGAAAAGAAGAGTTGAGCAACTTAATATCATTACTTTGTTTTTTTGGTACAGCATTATGTTTGAATCGGATCATTGTGTGGAATAATGGTTATAACACTTTTTTAAACTTCTGCTCAATTGTATTGTATTATTGGATATTAATGGACAAGTCCCTGCATTTTTTTTGGCAAGATTTTTCAGAAGTGGTTTGCCCTTGTTGTCTTCCTAGGGCTGAGAGTGAGTGATAGCCCAAGGTCATATAGTTGGCTTCATGCCCAAGGTAAAACTAGAACTCAAAGTCTCCCAATATCTAGCCTGATACCTTAACCACTACACCAAACTGGCTCTTAATTGATATAGATCAGCCATGGGCAAACTACGGCCCGGGGGCCGGATCCGGCCCGTTCGGCTGTTCTATCCGGCCCGCGAAGCTGAAAGAGCGGAGGGTTCTCTTGCTCTCCCAGAAGGCTACGTAAAGTAATGTAACTTTGAATTTATATTAGTTCACACAAACACTCCATCCATGCTTTTGTTCCAGCCCTCCGGTCCAGTTTAAGAACCCATTGTGGCCCTTGAGTCAAAAAGTTTGCCCACCCCTGATGTAGATCCTAGAGGGGCCCTACTTCTATCCAATGAGAATTTTGCTTACTTATTTCACCTCTTTGTGTTCTGTTTTCTAACCAGTTAGCCATCCATAAAAGGACAAGTTCTTTTATCCCATGAAAATTGAGTTTACTGAAGAGACTTTAGTGAGGATGTCAGTTATCACCCATATGTAAAGAATCTGATAGAGAAATTTCAATGCATCTCATTTTCCCTTTTCTTTTACTCTACTTGTTACATGTGGACATCGCCAATGTTCCTTTATATCTACTACAGGTAGAACTCACTTAATGGCTGCCCTGTTTAGTGACTGTCTGAAGTTACAACAGAGATGAAAAAGTAATTTTATCACCACTTCTTACACTTCTGACCATCATACTCTCTCCTTGGCCACATGATCACCATTTGCATGCTTGTCAACTAGTATCCAACAAGCAGAGTCAATGGCGAAGCCAGTTGCAAATCTCAAGTAGCTGTCACAGAATGTCTCGCATAACAACCACATTGCTTAGCAACAGAGTTGCTGATCTCAATTGTGGTCACTAAGAGAGGACTACTTGTATACTGTGCCTGCATAAATTGTATGTGTACATAAGTACTGATGGAAAAGGAGGAGAGAGAGCAGGATTCTACCAATTCTTTTTTTAAAATAAATTTTATTAAATTTGAAAATTAAAAACATAAAATAAAAACTTTATACATCGTAATCAACATCAAGACATTTTTTTGTATCAGACCATCAATCAATCCAAAATTATAGACCCATATCCCTTTTAAATGTCGACTATAAAATATTTATGTCTATAATGGCGGAAAGATTGAAAAAAATTCTTAACCAGATTATACATAGTGACCAACACGGATTTTTACCCAATAGGCAAATTAAAAATAATACTAGAATGGTATTGAATATATTAGAATACTATGAAGCAAACCCAGGGAAACAATTGGCAATGGTCTTCCTTGATGCGCAAAAAGCATTTGACAACATTAATTGGCAGTTCATAATACAACAATTAAAAAGTATGCAATTTGGCAGCAAATTTATAAATTTAATTTCGACAATCTATACGACACAGACGGCCAGCGTAATAATGAATGGTGATAGAACCGAAACATTTAAGATTAACAAGGGAGTAAGGCAGGGATGTCCAATGTCACCCTTTCTCTTCATCCTTACCTTAGAAAATTTATTGGGAAATGTTAGGAAAAATGAAGAAATCAAAGGGACTTCAATTAAAAGGGAACATTATAAGGTACAGGCATTTGCTGATGATATAGTATTTTTTCTGGAAGATCCAGAGGATATAGTAAAATTAATAGAGGAAATAGAGGAATTCGGCAAGGTCGCAGGCCTTAAGAGAAATAAAACTAAAACAAAATTATTGACTAAAAATTTAAAAGAAAAGCAGAAAAAGGAATTAGAAACAAAATTGGGAAGGCAAAATGTGAAAAAGGTAAAATATTTCGGCATCTGGTTAACAGCAAGATGCTCTTCAATCGAAAAAGATAACTATGACAAATTAATAATACAAATTAAAAAAGAACTGGAAACGTGGGGGAAGTTACAACTATCACTACTGGGGAAAATCGCGCCAACTAAAATGTTTACTTTACCTAAAATACTATATCTCTTTCAAACTGTACCAATAAGATTGGATAGAACCTTTTTTTAAAGAATTAGATCGAATAATAAGTAATTTTTTTAGGGATGGGAAAAAAGCCAGGATAAAAATGAAACTATTACAGGACAAAAGAGAAAGGGGTGGCTTTGGACTCCCTGATTGGGAAATGTATTATCAAGCTGCGGCCATGGTATGGATCAAAGATTGGATTAATCTGGAAATAGAAGAGTATTGTTAATAGAGGGCCACGACTTGCAGAGAGGGTGGCATAGTTTTCTATGGGATGGGAAATGTAAACAGCATACAATTTTCAGAACCATATGATTAGAGATTCATTAATTCGGACATGGAATAAGATTTTAAAAATCATTACACCAAAATACCGAATCGGTTGTCAACTATGGAAGCACAAATCTACCCAAATGCAATGGACCTTGGAAAAAAGAGGACTTATAAAGAATTATTAGACACACAAGGAAGATTAAAAACAAGACAAGAACTACAGCAACAAAACATAAAGATAGATTGGTGGCCATACATGCAAATTCAGGCGAGATACAAAAAGGACAAAGAACAATTTGATTTCTCCATGGAAAAACATCAATTAGATAAAATTCTACAAGAAATGGAAAAGAAAATGATCTCAAGAATATATAATTATCTACTGGCTTTTAAAATGGAAGAGGAGGTGGTCAAAGAGACAATGGTGGTATGGGCAAAAAACGTTGGCCATAATATAGATCTGGAAAAATGGGAGAGAATGTGGGGATCAAACTACAAATTAATTACATCTACAGCATACAGGGAAAATCAATATAAAATGTTTTATAGATGGCATCTTCCCTCTGCTAGATTGGCAAAAATGTTTAACCCAAAATGTTGGAAGTGTGGAAAAGAAAAAGGCACCTATTTCCATACCTGGTAGACATGTCAAGAGGTGAAAAAATATTGGAATTTAATTAGACAATGGCTAGAAGAAATTACGAATCAGAAAATTGAACTTAACCCAGAAATGTTTTTATTAGGCGTAATAACACAAACATGCAATAAAACAGATAGATATGTCATGTTACATATATTAACAGCTGCAAGGATCTCATATGCACAACTTTGGAAGGAAAAAAGGGTTCCAATGGAAGGCATGGTTATAAAAAAAAATAGATTGTATAGAGATGGACAGGCTAACGATGAAAATAAAAGATAGAGAAGATTCAATTTATTATAGGGCCTGGGATGCCTGGTATGTGGTATAGAAATAAAAAGAAAATAAAATGGCAATTAGGAAAAGAATGAGGGAATATGTAAATATGTAAATATATTATAGAAAAGATTAAGGCAAGATGTAATGGTAAAGGAATAAGTAAATATATATATTGAAGAATGCAGAGAGGATTCTACCAATCCTTGGTAAGTCTGCATTAATACCTAATGTCAGGGTTCCAAGTAACAAGCCCACTGCAATCAAAACTCTGAGGCCTGGAGTTTCCTCAAAGTATGAATTTATTAGGAATGTCAATTTCACAGCTGGTGAAAACCCGACTCTGAAAGACCTGAGGTTTTCCTCACCCAAACTGAAATCCAAAGTCCTTGCCCCCAGGTCACATGTCCGTCACATGATCCAACCAGGCCACAGTCCCAACTCCAGTTGGTTTCAGTCTTCGCTTTCCCAACACCTGGTAAGAATGTCCTTGGTTCCCAGGAGAAAGAATGTTATTTTGGCTACACATCCCCAGATATTTCTATCTCCCCCCTCCCATTCCCACAACTTCCATCGGCCTTGCTGTGGCAGCCCTGAAGATGCTTCAGTATGGCTTCAGGGCTGACAACTAACATAGTTTTTCTCTTACCGGCCTATTTAAGTAGTATGTACTGTGCACAATTGTGAAAGAGGCAATGAGCTGCAAGTATTCACAGCTTGAAGGAATTAGGTATTAGACAAAAAGCTCATATCCATTTGTAGCCTGATAAGGACTGAGTCCTTAAAAAGCAGCTATTTTTGCCTGAGGACAAAATAATTGCAATAAGAGACAAATAGTAAAGAAAGCCTATCATCCTAAACAAAATAAGAAAAACATTAGATTGAGATAGAAAAGAAATATACTCTGATTTATACTTGGATCATATGGGGACATTTCTTACAAAATATTCTCTTGTAGCCCAAGCTGTTTGAATATGCTTTTTGGGGGAGGGGGCTTCCTCCAGAGGAAGATCTGCACATATTTAACATTTCAATACCTCTTAAAAATCTAAAAATACCCCAGGGAAAATAGGAGCTGAACAATATGTTGATATAATGTTGCTTGCTTGCTTATTGTAGGTGTAACATAGAGGTTTCCAAGTTACCAGCCCTTCAAACTGTATGTGAGTTGGCGGCAATATTATTTGTTTAATTTGATTAATGAAGAACTAAAGTAAGAGAATACAGGAAAAACTCAATCGTAGCTCCATAAACACATTGAGAAATCCTGACCACTTGATACATATAACCAGGCATGTTACGTGATCCATGCTTAAATCCATAATTCCCCAGTTCAAATCTGTCTTTCAAAAGCTGTTCCAAAATGTAAGTGTAGGATACATGGCTACGCAAGGTGTTCTTTTCTTTCAAATGTGGAGTTAGTTCTAAGTCAGCCATTTCTAGACTTTAATCAAGGAAAAACAATTACTCTTACTTTATGATTTCTACTATTTGGTGCTCTTTCAAGAGACAATGATTACCTGACGTTATATTTTCTGTGCACTTCAAATCCAGACTGCAATCTCTCCTTTCTAGCAATTTCACAGCTAGTTAAATATTGTTTACACAGGTTTTAAAGGTAAAATGCGCCACAGTTGAACTTTTAACCTCCAAGCACTTATGGCATTATTTTACTTTTTCTAACCAGGCAGAGTATTTTAAACATCACATCATCTTGAACACCTTCGGGAACTACATCCAAAGTTTTTTTTTTCTCATTACTTCAGGGTAGGCTGAAGAAAAAAATGGGCATTGCAATTTAATTTTTGGACGATCAACTCAAATACAGGTAAAAACTGAATACAGGCACTGTCTTTTCTTGCGTCTTTTTCCTTAATTTCTTAAAATTGCAAAGGAACAATCCTAGATACATATCACTGGGGGGGAATGGACATCGGTACTTTGAATCCAAGTCATAAGCTTTTAAATTTACTTTAGTTTACTTTATTGATTGCACCTCGTACAACGAAATCAAACACTATCTTCAGTGCACATCATGACCATGACCATGAAAATAAACACAAACACACATCCTTCACTCCACACATACATGAACCCCGAACGCACCAATACTGTTTTAGGATCTGTTGTAACTTCAAAGGATCTCTAAGCAACTGGTTGTAAGTTGATGATTATCTGTATTTTGAAATCTTCAGAATTTGCACTCTCATTACAATACATGTTTAATTTTTTATTAAAGTGGGATGCGGTGGCTCAGTGGCTAAGATGCTGAGCTTGTCAATCAGAAAGATTGGCAGTTTGACAGTTCGAATCCCTAGCACTGCATAACAGAGTGAGCTCCTGTTACTTCTCCCAGCTTCTGCCAACCTAGCAGTTTGAAAGCATGTAAAAATGCAAGTAGAAAAATAGGGACCACTTTGGTGGGAAGGTAACAGTGTTCTGTGCGTCTTTGGCATTTAGTCATGCCAGCCACATGACCATGGAGACATCTTTGGACAGTACTGGCTCTTCGGCTTTGAAACAGAGATGACCTCCACCCCTAGAGCCGGAAACGCCTAGCACGTATGTGCGAGGGGAACCTTTACCTTTATTAGTAAAGCACATCTCCGTTCTTAACAGTTACACAAATTATTACTATAAAAACAACTCAGAGAAACTCAAGTTGTGCCAAACATTAACAAGAACATTGCTTGATAATTGTGTTGTTTACAACTGTCTGAATCAATCTTACCCTTTGAAATTCAGGTGTATCATTATACAGCCAAGTGTCTTTTCTTTTATTTAATTACCTGAGCACACTGTGAGTTGTAAAATCCAGCATGCTTAAAATGCAAGATATCATACTTGAAATACATGTCATACCTAAGTGTTGTGGGAGACAGAACATCTAAGTATGCATTTTGTTTAAGTCAGCTCACAACTGCATTTTCCCCCTTTGGTAAGTTTCTCCAAGATTGTAAGAAGAAACATTGTATGAACTTGGTTTGGTTTAATGCTGATTGCCAAAATAGAAAGATGGGATTGGTTAATATATGAATAATGCCATCTTCAATACTGTTTAGCTTTAAAATGACAAGTGTTAAATTACGAAGAAACCATTTTATTTAGTAATTATCACTCACTGATTCCTTTCTTCTTCCTTTAACAACATATATTACACTAATATAATTTATTATTTACATCTCTAGTTTTGAAGTCAAACTATATACCCCCAAAATAAAATGTACTTGATCTTCAATACAAATATATCTAGATTATCTGTTAAAGATTAATTAAAAGTAAAATGCCCTGAGGATATTTTATTTACTTCTGTGTACTTCAACTTGATACAACTGTTACTAATTCATAGGCCTCTTCCTTCACACTGTTAACTGTTTAATTGCTGGTGGGAGATTTAATATACTGTAAAACCCAGAACGAGCCAACTGAATGACCGCTAAGAATTTTAAAGCCAAATTTCTTCAGCCAATTTTGGCTCATCTGGTTAGATCTAGCAGAAAGAAACTGCTGCAACTATACCCCAAGCGTATAGTCATATTGGTCGTATGGCTACAGAGAGGGTCTTCAGACAAAGCTGGCTTTCTCAGCTAAGAAACTGAGATGAGCACTGGCCCTAGAGTTGGACATGACTGGATGGGGGACCCTTTACCTTTACCAATAATGAGGTATTATGTACTGTACTAGCGACTTCTAGAGCAACGGCCTCCAACCTTTGTGGCTTGGCAGCCTAGCTGAGGGGTGGGGAGAAAGTGGGCTGCATGAGTGGCAGGCTGGCACACATGTGCACAGCTTGACTTCGGCAAGAGGTGGGGTGGCATGCATGTGCGCAATTTGACTTACGCAAGTGGGGACCAGCGTGCATACATGCAAATGCCCACCATCCCACTGCCTGCACAAGTTGAACTGCATGTGTGCATGCGCTCCAGTCAGCACTCGTGTGGCCCAATTCCAAATAAGCCATGGCGCGGTAGTAGACTGCAGCCCAGAGATTGGGGACCCCTGGAGGACTTGAGCTCCTTCTTATTTGCTCAGAGTATTTGATCAGGTTTTTTTTTCCTCACAACAAAGTGAAGCACCAAATATCAAATTACTAAGGATGCTACAATATTTCACATTGGTTGCTAACAGAGAATTCTGTTTATTAGCCGAAGTCCCTATTTACAAAGTGAGGCATTAATCTGAGGATGAAGCACTCCATTTCTACCCTTTGTAGAGATGGAACAAAGCACCTCCACAGATTGAAGCACCGCATCAAAGCCCCTTGCAGCTAATCCCCACAGGCTTTCTACCGGTAGTTATCTCAAAAGATTAGGATTGGGAATGAAAAATATAAAAAAACAAAATTGTATAAATGCAACTGTTATGAATTGATTTTTCAGTTAAAAGTTAGAAATATCAGAATTAATCTACTTATATTTTAAAATTATACGTTTGTCTTCAAATGCCCTACTTGATGAATAAATAGGTTGTCTGTTTTTTTTTTTTCTTACTAAAAATATTGTCAGGAAATTAATACGAGAGTAAGTGCATCTGCAAATACCTTGCTTTAAATCTTACATATTTCGGCAAAGGGTTTTACAATGAAAACAATTTTAGAAGTGAGCCATAGCTTTTGCTGATTGGATACTTAGAGATTTGTGATCTAGGGATGCTAAATCAACTATTCCTCTTTTAAAATGAGCAAGCAGTATATAATTAACTGGGGAGAACTGTTTGGGGATGAGAGCCACAGTGCTTAGAATTCAATGAACTGCATTAAAAAAATGGGTATGGTCTGAAATAAAAAATGACTTTCGCCGAGCAGAAAAATATTTAAGGGACTGCTACAAAAAAGTAGCAGGGTCCACCTATTTTCCAAAGCACCTGAAGGCAGGACAAGAAGCAGTAGATGGAAATTAATCAAGGGGAGAAGCAACCTAGAACTAAGGAGAAGTTTTAAAGAAGAGATTGGACAACCATTTGTCTGAAATGGTATAGGGTTTCTTGCCTGGGGTTGGACTAGATGACCTCCAAGGCACCTTCCAACTCTGTTATTTGTTAAATCAGCTGATTTGGTGATCAAAGGGATAACAGGTGTTGCAGCCAGAGCTCCCTCCTATCATGCAGCTCATAATACATCAGCTATCATGTAGATATGTAATGTTCATCTTAATTTTGATTTTACTCTTATTAAAGCAGCAATTGGTTGTCAAGGAATTTTAGGCTATGTTTCAAATCCTTTGTTTCTTCACTGACAAGATATTCCAAAAGGCATTCTTAAAGTATTTCAAGTATATTAAAGTATTTTTCAACACTAAAGGATTTGTTCAATAGACCATAACTGTTCATTTGGAAGCGGCTATTATTTCAAATATGTAGTTTCGGATTTCTTAAAAAGTGTATTATTTGCTCGGCAGACCGTGAACTGTAGCACAAATGGAGATTTTAAAAATCATTTTTAAAACAAATATATTTTTAACTTAATTGAATAGAATGGCCTAATATACTTCTTTTCGTGTTTATAATGGTATGAGGAATGTCTGTATTATTAGGGCAATTCCATCCATAAGCATCTTCTTCGTTATATTCTATCAGCCCTCTATTTTTTGTGAAGCCAAGCTTCTATGTACTGGAGTAAATCTTACTGTCTATCTCTGTCATTTGTTGGAACTGCATTTCAAGTTAGAGGGAAAGAGAACATCCTTCCCCCTCTAAATCCCAACTAAAAGGTGGAAAATGTCCTTGATGATTAATCAAGCTTCATCTAAGGCCCACCATATGGTTGATAAGGAGAACTCGGTTTGACACTAAGGAATCATATCATTTCCCCACTCTGTAGCAATGCAGAGCTCCTAACAATCTTGGTTCAGTTCAGACCACAAATTGGAAATGAATCTTTAAAGTCCTTCATTAATGTTGAGGTAAATTTTTGTCCCGCTTCTCTTATCTTGATTTTGAGATCTTCTTGGATAATCTTCTATTACATTCTGCTTTTGTTCAATTGGCCAAAGCAGGAAAGTCTGGAATTATGCACTGCGCTGCAAATCGGCAGTTTTAATTTTCTTAGGACCTGGAATTAGCTCTCCCACCAGTTATTTTAAATTGCTTCTCATGTGAAGCAGTGGTGGGATTCAATTTTTTTTACTACCAATTCTGTGGGTATGGCTTGGTGGGCGTGGCAGGGGAAGGATACTGTAAAATCTCCATTCTGTCCCCACTCCTGGGGGAAGGTTACTGCAAAATCCCATTCCCTCCCTACTCCACTAGCCTGCTTTCCAGCTCCATTCTCCTGTGCAGGGCAACAAAAGAAGACCCAGCCGATCAGCTGGGACTCGGGAGGCAGAGAATAGATGGGGGTGGGGCCAGTCAGAGGTGGTATTTGCCGGTTCTCCAAACTACTCAAAATTTCCGCTACCGGTTCTCCAGAACTGGTCAGAACCTGCTGAATACCACTTCTGATGTGAAGTCGTCATTGGTCATGCAAGTTAGGGCTAAGGGAATGAACAGAGTGGGCTATGATATTTTAGAAATAGGGAGTTTCCAAAGATGGGTAATGTTATACCTACAGTGAATCAGTTGAAAAGCAACAGGACACAGAGAATCAGAAGATGGGCAAGAAATGGCAGGATGTAAAAGAAGGTAATAATCTAACTAAACAACAGTAGTCAGGAATTGAAGAAAAATGACGTGCCTGATCATTATAGATAGATCAAGGCAGGTTTTCTCAAGTTGTGAAAATATATGGGAGCAAAATTGGCAGGAATATTGTGAGTTCTGCAGCTCCACCCAGTGGAGATCACCATTAGCTCAGAAAACTTCCATCTGAGGCCAACAAATTAACCTATTAAATCAGGATTAAATGATGGAGACCATCCTTAGGAAACTTACTGGTGGGAATATGTTTTATGCTGCTTTCTAAACTGATCTCAATGTGAAATTCTCTAAAAATGAGGACGTGTTGTTCTCTATTTTCTTCCTCTCAGATGGAGTAGATGATATAATTATCTCCCTTGGCATCAGCAAAGCTTTATATCCCATCTTTTAATTATTTTTCAAAGTTTCATTAAATAAGGATCCAGCATGCTGAAAAACACCAGCCGCAAGCATAACTTTCATTAGAAGAATGCCTTGGGGATACACATAAGCCCTATATATTGCATTGCAGATTAAAAGTGATGGTGGCTTCAACCCAGTTCCTTGTTTGGAAATATGTCTACCTGCCCAGAAAAAAAGTGCTCAGGTAAACTGGTTTGATAAAGAATTAGAAGCTATGATGGGAAGTAACTTCAATTTGCCTTCTGGTGAATAAACAGCAAAATTCCTTCCTGTGGCAACTGTTTTATGAGTGATCAAAAATATACCCTTGAAATTCTAAATAGATTTGGACCTGGACAATCGAGAACTGCACCGCCTGCGGTCCGGTCTAAGCATAGTACACAAAATTGTCTATTACAACATCTTACCTGTCAGCAACTTCTTCAGCCACAATCACAATAATACACAGGCAAACAATTGATACAAACTCAAGATAAATCGCCCCAAACTTGATTGCAGAAAATACAACTTCAGCAACAGAGTGGTCAACTCCTGGAATGCCCTACCCGACTCCATTGTTACAGCCTCAACCCCTCACAGCTTCAACCTCAAACTGTCTACCGTGGACCTCACCCCATTCCTAAGAGGTCCTTAAAGGGGGCGTGCATAAACACACCAGCGTGCCTACCGTCCCTCTCTTACTGTCCCCATTTATCTGTATTTACTCCTATTGTTCTTGTTTATGTACATACTTATACTTGCTATCTTGTACATGTTTGGCAAACAAACAAATAAAATATATCCCTGGCATCAAAAGATGTCTGTCCCTGTTATGAGAGAAAGCTGAAAAAGAAATTTCAAATAGCATTAACTTGCATTAAAAACCTAACAGCTCAACTGTAACATAGGGAGATGACAGGTCCTATATTATCATCCGAAGTCCTTAGAAACCTGCCTAGAGGAAAACCACTTTTCTGGTGCATGATTTTTTTTTTAATGCTCAGGTTGAAATTTTCAAGATGGCATTCTAAATGTTCCAAAGTGACACCGATTTAACCACTGCCATTGTGTTTGGAAGCAATCAAAATAGTGGCACAAAGACTGAGCAAGGGAGAGGGAAACATTAGTGAAGAATAGGCCAACTCAAATCTTTTGAATTCTAGAACTAAAGTGAAGATTTGTCAAAAAAAACCCATTCATTCATTCATTCATTTATTTATTAGACTTATATGCCGCCCTATCTCCTGAGGGACTCAGGGCAGCTTATAATTAAAACAATCCCAATACAATTACACAAATGTTAAAGGAATTAAAAACCAAGGTCTCATTTGCCAATTAGAATATTTTAAAATATATTTAAAACCCTCCCCCACTCCCTATCAGTCTGGGTAGGCTAGTTGGAATAGCCAAGTTTTTAGGTCACGGCGGAAGGAGTGGAGGTCAGGAGCTGTCCGGAGCTCTCGGGGAAGTTGATTCCATAGGGTGGGTGCTCTCACCGAGAAGGCCCTACTCCTGGGGGTCACCAGCTGACACTGTCTTGTCGATGGCACCTGGAGAAGGCCCTCTCCCATTACCCATCCGAACTTAGCAATGGAGCAATGGTTGATTAGCAGGGGCAACAAATTGTCTACTTAATGTTAACATAGTACTTCAGTTAATTTTATGGGATAATGCATCCAAATTCTGGAGATTCACTGAGTCTGAAGCAACTTTCCACCTTGCCTGCCAAGCTTCTTTGAGAACTGTAATATGATGATTAATGGACATGATAAAACAATGAATAGAAGCTGTAAGACCTAAAAAAATAAGCCCAATAGAAAAATAAAGTGGTGAAGATGCTGCCCGCTTTTTAATTGAAACATATTTCAAGAATGAATTGAAATTTCATTTCATCCAAACATTTACTGAGGGAGTTTTAAAGACAGATGGATGATAGATTATTGACCTGACCTGAGCTGATATGGCCCACTGAACAGACAGACAAACAAACAAACGAACAAACCCAACTACCTTCTTTTATAGAATCTGTGCAGCACCAACACAAAAGAAAGAAAGAAAACCAATTTGCAACCAGATTCTAAATTAATTTGCTCCTTTTTTATTGGGTTTATTTCCAGATAACAGTGCACTTTATCTTTTACAATCTAGTAGTTGTTCCTTTTTTATAGCAAATTACCTGGATCAAATTATGCCTGTGTTTCTGAAAGCAAGAAGCCTTAAAATATCTGGCACTGAAACAAAAGACTATCTTGGCAAACCATATCACTTTTATGAATCCCTTTCATATTCCAGAAAAGAAATATGCTTCGGGACATGTGTGTATTTAGCATTTTTTCCCCATTACCCAGTATGTGGTATGTGGAAAGAAAGGCTGCTTCTTTGAGAAAGCAATTTTTATATGCTACTTTTTATGTATTTAATGGAGCTTGAGAACCAAATTTGTAATTGCAGGTAATGGCCAATTGATTTTCCACAATGTCTACTCCTTCTTGCTTAAGACGGACAAATGTCTGCTCATTGAGTACAAGAGGGAAAAGTGTCATAAATACAGTAGATGCCTTAGGAACAACCCAGTGTTTGGAGGCCCTCACTAGAAAGCTATCCTTAGTTCCATCTTTCCTGAACATTTGGTTAGCTGTAGACTTTTTGGAGTTCAAAGCTGCCATCTTTATTTTTCCCACGCAATGTTCCTGGAGCTGCAGTCTAAACTCTCCCCAAAAGGTGCCACCAGAGAAAAAACATCAGAGCTGTCACCATCAGGCACTTAGGCTGTGATAATCAGATATATCTTCCTCATGTTAATAGGTATCACTAGTGATATGAACCATCATTGGTGACCAGCTTGAACTATGACCATATTGAATTATGTCTTGCTTTCCTTCTCTCTGGACACACACAAAAAGAGTATTCAGCAATATAAGGCCATCAAACTTCAGTTTTATATTGGCAAAGTAAAGTATGCAACCATTCTTTGCGGGACATGAATGTTTAAATGTGGAACCAAAAGAACAAAGACCCATGAACCATCCTAGGAAAGAAGTCAACTTCCATTAATGGTTTAAAATACGCTTGTTTTGAGCAGCTAGGTGATGTTACTGTTCTGTGGCTTCCTCCTTTCATTATTTATCTTTTACTCAATCCTCAGCACAACAATTATGCTGGTAGTCTTGACTTCCAACCACAACTGGGACCAGAACTTTTGCTGCTAAACATTGAGGTTATGGAACCATCTTAATTACATGCTGGTGGCTAAGCATGCAAACTGTGATTCTCGGACTTTGGACAAGCTGTAATGGACAAAATGGTGAAGAACTGGTCATAACATACTTTTTTCAGCCATAACTTTGACTGGTAATTAAACAAATGGTCATAAGTCAAGGACTGCACAAGATACCCTTTACAATTTGCAACTTTTCAAATAGTCTAGAACCTCAAATCCTAGAATGTACACTTAGAATTCTGGGAGTAGCCATTTTACTTTTAGAGGGGGAAGCTTTTAAACTTTTAGAGGGGGAAGCTGAGATTGCAACACTAAGAACTTTTTATGGGATAAGAAAAGACAGTGAATCAATCGGCTTTTCATTTCCAAGTTGGCTTCTGATTGGCCAATCTAGCTGCTGCCTACAATTCTTTCACATCCTACTTCTGGAATGCCATCATGCTGATTGTTTCTGACTTCATCTTGATATGGACGTATATGCTAGGAAGGCAAGAGTTACTTATGTTTGACCTAGATTTTAGCAATGATAATAAATAGCAATAGCACTTAGACTTATATACTGCTTCACAGTGCTTTTACAGCCCTCTCTAAGCAGTTTACAGAGTCAGCATATTAGAACTGAATAGAATAGAATAACAGAGTTGGAAGGGACCTTGGATACTTTCTAATCCAACCCCCTGTTTAGGTAGGAAGCCCTATACTATTTCAGACAAATGGTTATCCAATCTCTTCTTAAAAACTTCCAATGTTGGAGCATTCACAACTTCTGCAGGCAAGTTGTTCCTCTGATTAATTGTTCTAATTGGCAGGAAATTTCTCCTTAGTTCTAAATTGCTTCTCTCCTTGATTAGTTTCCACCCATTGCTTCCTGTCCTACCCTCAGGTGCTTTGGAGAATAGTTTGAGTCCCTCTTTTTTGTGGCAGCCCCTGAGATATTGGAACACTGCTATCATGTCATCCCTCGTCCTTCTTTTCATCAAACTAGACATACCCAAACTAGACATATTGCCCCCAACAACAATCTGGGTCCTCGTTTTACCCATCTTGGAAGGATGGAAGGCTGAGTCAACCTTGAGCCTGGTGAGATTCGATCTGCCAAGTTGCAGGCAGCCGGCAGACAGCAGAAGTAGCCTGCAGTACTGCATTCTAACCACTGCGCCACCGTGGCTCATATAATAAACTTTATTTATTAATATAGTACATAGTAAGAAAGCAGAAATCTAACGCATCCTGAATTGTATCATCCTGCCTATTATACAAATTCTGGAAACCATGAATTTACTGATATTCCATATTGCTTGAGTTATGGTAATGAAAGAAAAGAGCTTTGATGATCAATTCTATTCATACATTCCATCTTTCATCCTCTATAATAAAAATCCATGCATTGTAGAAATGAGAATTGGCTCTGATTCTTGTTCAAAGAAACAGGCCCCTGATGTCCAGTGTAGGAAAAATTTCAAATAAATTTAAGATAATTTTGAAAAAGCATGGACTTTTTTTGAGGTATAACTGTTTATTAAAATGTTCAGATTTTTCCTGATAAGGATTGCTGCAAAATAGATGCAGCATCGGAGCTCAGACCAACAGCCCAACCACCAACCCGAGCTACTAATATTCAAATACATTTCAGATACAGCATTAGCAAATCCTGACACAATCCTTAAGCTGAGGGAAATGCTACAGATGGCACCGTCAGCCATCAGAGGAAAAACAAAATCCTAGTTACTGTCCAACAGTTAGGCAAGATTGCTTTAAAAGCAATTAAAGCAGAGGAGCAGGTGGCTAGCCTTACCACTTCACATGAATCCCTGATCACAAAGAAGAACAAATATATGAATTCTGCATTTAGCAGCTTGATTGATTTGACCTTCAGCATCTGTGATGTAGAGCAGGAGTCCTTAACCTGCTTCCCCCAGATGGGCTGGGCTACAATCCTCGTAATCCCTGAGCAATAATGGGAGATGAAATTTAACATTTTCTTAACATTTGAACTGCCAAATTGCAGGCAGCCGGCAGTCAGCAGAACTAGCCTGCAGTACTACACTCTAACCACTGCGCCACCATGTCACATTTGTAAAGAGTAAAATAATGAATACTTCAAGGTTGAAATTAATGTTTAAAGCAAAACCTTGCAATTCTGGACATCAATGGCACTAGAATAATATGAGAGGCTTTAACATCAACCTGCAGAAATCCTACTATTTCTGTTGTTGTTATTAACTTTGAAGAAACAGAAAATATAGAAATTCAAATTCAAACAAAGATGTAAGAAGTTAATAAAGCAAACAAAGAAAACCTAAATAACATGCATGAATAATTATAGTTATGTAAAAATGATCACAACTCATTTTTTAAACAACAGTTTAAAACTTGACCAGATGGAACAGATTGTCTAGTCTTTCCTTACCCAGATAAAGAGCCAAGTCAAAGACTCAAAGTGGCACTTTTCATCAAGCCATTTTCTGGCATCAAGCATTCAAGTAGTTTTCCACGACATGATTTAAAAAATAAAAAAAAACCACAATCCAGGCACATGAAATCCCAAAATTCCTCATACATTAGATAAATAACAAATTCTGATATGGCTCCTGTTCACAGAAGGTTGTTCTTATACAGTCAAAGACGCATTCTGCAACATGTGAAACTAGCCTAACTTACCTCTACTGAGGGCCTTTCAATGGGTTAAGACTGACTATGATCAGAAGCTAATACAGTCCTTGGATATTTGGAGAGCTGAATGAAAACTGAATTTAATTTAATTCAGAGAATATGACATGAGGTTATTATAGATTATATTATATAAAGTTATTTCTTACACCTTTTATAGCTTCAGTCAGAGGACTCTGGGTAGATTACGACATAAAAAAGTGAAACAAGACAAAACAATGCATAAATTCCAACACTCTCAGACAAGATGGATACCCGAAACAATTAATGTGGTAGGGATCTTTCTGTGTAAAGAGGTGGTGGGCAAACAAGTAGTTCCATGTGCCGAAAGGAAAAATCTGGACCAACCAAAGGAAGACCCGGTTACAACACGGAGACGGCATTGGTCGCGCTGATGGATGATCTCTGGAGGGCTCGGGACAGGGGTTTTTCCTCTGTCCTGGTCCTATTAGACCTCTCAGCGGCTTTTGATACCATCGACCATGGTATCCTTTTGCAACGCCGGGGTTGGGAGTGGGGGCACTGTTCTTCAGTGGTTCACCTCCTACCTCTCGGGCGGTCGCAATCGGTGTTGGTGGGGGTCGAGGTCGACCCCGAGGGTGCTCTCTTGTGGGGTCCCTCAGGGGTCAGTCCTCTCCCTCTTCTATTTAACATCTACATGAAGCCATTGGGTGAGATCATCCGTGGTTTTGGGGTGAGATTTCATCAGTACGCAGATGACACCCAGCTGTACATCTCCACCCCAAACCAGATCAGTGATGCCCTCTCCCTGATGACCCGGTGTTTGGATGCGGTACGGATTTGGATGAGCGGGAACATGCTTCGACTCAACCCAGCCAAGACTGAGTGGCTGTGCATGCCGGCATCTCGGCCCAGTCAGGAATATCCATCTTTGGCCATAGGGGAGAGGTGTTGCCCCCTGTGGATAGGGCGTGGAATCTGGGAGTCCTCCTGGATGTATGACTCCGGTTGGAGGAGCAGGTGGGGGCCGTTGCCAGGGGGGCCTTTGCCCAGCTCCGCCTTGTTCGTCAGCTTCGCCCATTTCTGGACCGAGATGCCCTGCGCACAGTCACTCATGCCCTTGTTACCTCTAGACTCGACTACTGCAACACTCTCTATTTAGGACTGCCCTTGCATACCATCCAGAGATTGCAGCTGGTGCAGAATGTGGCGGCGCGAGTGGTGATGGGAGTTTCCCGATTCTCCCATGTTACCCCCCTCCTGCGCTGCCTGCATTGGTTGCCAGTTGCACTCCAAGTGAGATTCAAGGTTCTGGTTTTAACATACAAAGTCCTTCACAACATGGGTCCTCAATATTTAAGGGAGCGTCTTCTGCCGATATCGAGTGCCAGCCGCCCTGTGTGAGCACATAGGCAAGGACTCCTCGGGGTCCTGTTGGCAAGCCAATGTCAGCTGGCGGTCCCCTGGCGACGAGCCTATTCTGTCGTGGCCCCTGACCTCTGGAACCAACTGCCCCTGGGGCTCCGCCTGGCCCCTGACCTCCGCACCTTCCGCCATGATTTGAAGACCTGGTTGTTCGACAAATCTGGGCTGTGACCCCTCCTTGCGGGGGGATGGGTTTCTTAATTATTTTAACCACTGTAAATTTTAGTTTTTGTATTTTTGGGCTTGTTTAAATTAGTTTAATTTCTTTTTAAGTATTTATTGTTGCTGTTTTTAGAGTCTTCGGGGATGGGGCGGCATACAAGTCCAATAAATAAATAAATAAATAAATAAATAAATAAATAAAAAATAAATAAATAAATAAGAAGAAAAATAGATTAATTGTTCCTGTCTCTTTCAGGCCTCAGGGAACAGAACTTTCAAACAAGTCTTCTTAAAGCTTCAGAAGCCATCCTATCATTAAACCAAATTACAATATATTGCTAAAGAAATAAGCTATCTTGGCATGAGTAGTTTATGTCAAGTCTGGAATGCCACTCTTAGCAATACAATGGAATATTTGTAAATAGCCATTTTCCTGGAACAGCTCTTGAGGCAATAGAATTCTCTATTAAGAAAATGAGGCCCTTCAAGGGTAGGCATCTTTGAAAGATTGGGAGGATTTACAGATTTGATCAAAGAAGTCCAACAACAGGTTCTTCTCTTTTACTGTATCTTCAACTTCTTTTTCTGGTTTTTGTTTCTTTTGCCCTCCTTTTTTAAAAATATTTTCTATTCTTCCTCTCTCAGCCCTCTCCCTCAAAGGCTTTAAGCTCAATAGGTCCTGAATCTGGAAATATTCACCACTTGATTGATTACATTCCTCACAAGACTTATGGACCTCCAAGAATAGAGAATGGGGGCATAATAGAAAAGGCATGTTAGTTGATCCATATCTTCTCCACTGACAGAGATCCTTGGGGGAGCCTTCTCAAAAGGTTTTTATTGGATGGCAACGTTTGAAAATTTTCTTCTAGGGTTGCCAGGTGAAATGGTTTTTCATTGGTAGGGGTTCTGATTTCTTTTTTTCCATCCTCCATCCTGCTTTCAGGAACTTCTCCTTTTCCCCAGACTCTGAGTACTGGCTTTTCTCTTTTGTTCCTCTTTGCTAAATGGAGAAGTGACTTTGCTGCCCATCCAAAGTGGCTGGCTTGGGCTGTTTATTCTCTTGCCACAGGAAGTTAATGGAGTGAAGGGAAAGGCCTCTGATTTTGGACACTTCCCCACTGTTGGCTTGTGAGAGCCATAAACAGCTTTAATGGATATTTGAGTTGTAGTCCAGGTAGTCCAAGAAGAAAAGTGTGATTGTATTGTTAGATACCATCACTTGAAGAATAACAAAAAACCCATCCAAAAGGACTGGATTACTCGATCCAACCTTAGGAGGCCATTTTCTAGCCAAGGTCTTTCATTGGGTGCCTATTTGTAGATGAGTAGCCAAGTAAGATCCTACCACTATAAGTACTTGAAGAACTTTTCTTAACAAAGGTCCAGTCAAACAGTACTAGCATACTAATATCTCCTTTTTCACTTCAAGAATATAAACTTGGGAGAAAGCATTTTGATGAATTGTTAATAGGCAAAATTTGGAAATACACACCTGGACAATTTGAAATCTGGCCATAATTTTCAGACAGTATACTATAGGTTTTTTTCTCTTCTTAACTGTGCTAGAGTTAGAGGGAATAAAAATCTAATTTTAGAAGATAATATACCTACTTAGAGAAGTGCTTATTTATTACAATCAAATTAAAACTGTTTTCAGGTCAATATTGTACAAAGTAATGGATTATATGTTATTTCATGTATTCTGTCCTACCTGAAAAGATTTATGGCTATTCATGGGTATCATAAAATGTCAGCCATATTTGGAAACCAATTTCAACGTTTATCATATTTCCTAACTTCAAAACACTGAAAATACTAACCACTAACGGTGCAATATGGTAACCACTACAACAAAAGAAATTTTATTTATCTGGTTTTTGACAAACTCTATTGTATACCTCTTCCATTACACTATGATTTTCCACCAATATAAAAGTAACTAACAGTCAAATGCATAAAGGCTATTTACCCCAAATTAAGCATTTTAAGTCCAATCATGTTTTTATAAGAGATAATTAAAATTGTGGTAAACTTTTATCCTGTGTCATTTTTTTGTCTGGATCATACCCTTAATATCCTTTTATCTGGATCATATCCTTAATATTGTAGAGCACTTAACTTTTGGCTCACACACATTATTTAATTTTACAATTATTTTCCAAGAATCTTTAAAGTACTAAAAAATGGATTAGTAGATTTCCACAGCTGACCCCAAACTTTGATCAATAGAAGCATTTTTAAATACCGTGCAGCGGATTCAAAGAAAAAAAAGCACTGCAACCTAAGGTATTTACTAAGAAACAGAATGTAGGTTACAAGGGGAAAATAACAAGATAGGCAGAAAGTAGAATACATAAGCAGTTAAAATGAAATATAGGCTAATATAAAAACAAAGACCTCACTTTTAAAATAGTGAAGCAAGAAAGCATGTATCTCATATTTAAGTTCATAATGCAAAATGCAGCCCAGGTGGCTAAATCTGCAGAAGTTTCAGATACATAATTCTGGTCTCTCCAAAAAGGGAGAGAAACCGCATGATTTAATCCTTTAGGAATATGACTATTCTTACACATTATGTTAGGTAAATGTAAGTTACTACCATAGGAACAAACTCTTGGCTCAGCTAAGCATCTGCTGGATTCCAAGCACTCTAAGAAACAGGATAAAAAATCCTCCTATTTTCGAGAGGTAGTTCAAACTATAATGGGGCTGTGAAACAAGATGTGTTGGCAATTTTTCAGCAGGGGGGAGTGGAGGGCTAGTGTATTCTTTGTATCAGAGGTGGTATTCAGCAGGTTCTGACCAGTTCTGGAGAACCGGTAGTAGAAATTTTGAGTAGTTCGGAGAACTGGCAAATACCACCTCTGACTGGCCCCACCCCATCTATTCTCTGCCTCCCGAGTCCCAGCTGATTGGCTGGGTCTTCTTTTGTTGCCCTGCACAGGAGAATGGAGCTGGAAAGCAGGCTAGTGTGGTGGGGAGGGAATGGGATTTTGCAGTAACCTTCCCCCAGGAGTGGGGAGGAAATGGGATTTTACAGTATTCTTCTCCTGCCATGCCCACCAAGCCACGCCCATCAAGTCATGCCATGCCCACCAAGCCATGCCTACAGAACTGGTAGTAAGAATTTCTGAATCCCACCACTGCTTTGTATGTATTTGTGTATGCTAGAATCCGAATAATAGGGTCCGGGTATGGTACATCTGCCGTGACTGGATGAACCAGAAGCAGAAACAGATTCTAGCATATATAACTAATGATCTGGGGGGAAAGTTGTGACCATTTCTTGATTTCCTGGTTGGGGGAAATCACAGTAAAATAAAAGGTTGTAGTTTCAGTTCTCTCCTTGTATAATTTGTGCTAGGAGGCACTGCCAGCTCTGACATTTAAAAACAAGAAAGATACAGATTGTCATCAAATACAGAATTTAAGGGATGGGGAACAGTAGCTACCACCACATTTTGAGCTGTTGTTGGCTAAACAACTTGATTCTCGCCCTCACAGGAAAAGATGAAGAAGGAATATAGCAAGCTAGTCCCACTCATTATGATACACACGAATGAAGTCAGCAAGCTGCAAAGATTTTTCTTCCTGTCCTTGAATTGTATTTGAAATGCTCTCTCATTAAAACCTTCTCCCTGAGAATAGAGTGGGAGGGTTGGACCACTCTCTGTTTTCGTAGGTATCTCTGTTATTTCAACAGCATCACATTATCTCCAAATAATGATAACCGATTATCTTCAAAAGACTGTATAATATAGTCTTGATACTCTGACTATAATATGTACAGCATTGGCAAAAAAAGGGAATAGCTCTTATTTCCCATCTCTTGAGATGTTTACCTATTTCAGGCAGATATTCTTGGAATTCTAAAATCCCAGGTATGCCCACAAGAGAACCACTTAGTATTGTAATTAAGGTAGAATAATAATAATAATGATAATAATTTATTAGACTTGTATGCTGCCCTCTCTCCCTGAGGACTCAGGGCGGCTCACAGTATAAAAACAATACAATAAGTTAATTAAAAAGCAATTAAATAACACTACTATACTATGGATAATCTCTGTATTTGAGTAGTATCGATATCTCTGTATCTCAGCACTTCTCCAACAATGCTACATTGTTCAAACAGACCTTACCCAGATACCCATAAATTTTTAGCTCTTCCCTACCTCCCCGCCCCACATGGAAATAGGCTGGAACTAAAATAATGTCATTCTAAGTGTTCGCATCAATTTATTTTATTGTGTTTCCCAAAATTTTACAAATGCTGTTAAATACTCCGGATGTGAAATCACAACTCATTCTCTAGTTTTCAAAAACAAATAAACCAACAAACAAATCTTTTCCCTGAGGGTTCAACTATTGCATGGTAAGCTGGGAAATATTATTTCAGAATTCCCTCTTAAGGAATTATTTAATATTCAAAGAAAGGGAAATAAGGGAGGATGAACTGAGAGAAGAACTAAAAAAAGGAAACGCAGAAGGCAGATAAGAATTGGAGCGTGTCATTTTCTAAAACTGATTATTTGAAATTTGACAGTGGTATATTAGAACTGATTTTTTTTGGCTCTGATATTTGTACAAAGGAGACTGGCAAAGGATATAGAAACAATGCAAAGGTAGTTATTTTGTATGCAAATTATCTAATCTGGCTAAAATACAATACAATAAATAAAATTAAATAGTCCAAATAAATATTTACTTTGTCATTGTATGAGACAGTAAACAGAAGAATTGTCACTATGTTCCCATTTGAAATTTATTGTTATATTGGTGTTTTATGAGTACAGCTACTGTAATTAAACATTTTTAATGTAATTAAACATTTCTGAATCCAAGGATAGGAAGATCCACTTAACAACAATTGCTTGTTTTAGATTTCACAGTTACAAATACGAAACTTTTTTTTGCCAAACCAACTGTTTCATATATTAAGAAATAAAACTGGAATACATTTCTTTCTGAAGCCTTATGCCAGGAAGTGATGCCAGAGGCCTTACCTGTTACACTTTCTTCAAAAGTCCAGTCCTTTCTGTCAACCATGCAAAGCTTTTGGCCACTGGTTGAAAGCAAAATGGAGTGTTCGACCATGATAATCCCGACTTGTTATGGGTGATAGATTCCTTCAGGGCAGCATATTCTAGCTTCTTGAAATATATCCTATAAAATATCAAGAAACTGTGTCAGATTAAAATATATATACAATCCCTTAGTCCAAAGAGATCTTTTGATATTTTTATGGGCGATGTAACAACTTAATCAAAGATAGTCAAAACAGGCCCAAAACCATCTCAACAATGTTAGGTAGACTGTCTACTTCCTCAGGATCACTAACGCTTCCCAGAAAATCTTGCCAGACTATATACCTCAGTCAATTCAATTGCAGCTGAACAGCTGAGGTATAACTCGAAGTGAGCTCCCACAGCTTTATTCAACAGATATCTCAAGTAATCCTTGCAGCAGCTCTTTACATAAGACTGACTAGGTTACTTTAATGGAATAACAGAGTTGGGAGGGACTTTCTAGTCCAGGGGCGTCAAACACGATTTCATTGAGGGCCGCATCAAGGTTTGTTTCATCTCAAGGAGATGAGAGTGCGTGGCCAATGTGGGTGTGGCCAGCTCGATGTCACTTGCCAAGGCTCCATTTTCTACCATCACAGCCTCCTTCAGCCTTCTGCCAGTGAAAATGGAGCGCGTGGCCTCTCCAGACCTCCTTTTTCACTGGCAGAGGACTGCAGGCGGCAGTCGTGGCCAAAAATGGAGCCCGGGGGAGGGGGGGCTTGCATGGCCTCCCTGAGCTCCGTTTTCGCTGGCAGAGGCACCTTTGCTGTTTCCAGGATGGCCCCACAGGCCAGATCAAAGCTCCCCCATGGGCTGGATCCGGCCCCTGGGTTGAATTTGACACCCTTGTTCTAGTCCAACCCCTGCTCAAGCAAGAAACTATTTCATTTCAGACAGATGGTTGTCCAATCTCTTTTTAAAAACCTCCAGTGTTGGAACACTCACAATTTTAAAAAAGACCACCAGATATAGCACTTTATTGTTTACAAAAGAACTACACTGCTTACAAATATCAATCCATTCTGTTCTCCCACAAACACCGGGCTATAATTTTTGATATCTTAATCACTGCAAAGAATACTTTAGTTTTCTGAAATGAAACTTGAACCCTTATGGATAGTATAAGCTTTGAATTGATTCAAGCTAAATCATCCCAGTATGTCAATCAACTTAATTAGTTTCTATATTGTGGATGGAGCACAATATTATTGTGAAGCATGCATTCATTGTAACCTTTTCATTAATTAACAAGTGTTTAACTTTTAAAAAATTAAAATTAATTAAAAACTTATCAGAATGTGTCTCAACCAGTCTCAGTGGTTTAATCCTTTTTTAATTATTTATAATTGTTGTGTTTTAGTTGTAAGCTGCCCCGAGTCTTCGGAGATGGGGCAGCATACAAGTCCAAATAATAAATAAATAAATAAATAAATTTTTAATATAAGATGGAAAAAAGCACCAGTTGGGGGTGCGGTAATATAGGTTGACAAATTTATATCCAAGCAAGTTTTTCCTCACAAAATTTCAAAACCATGAAATCTGATGTGAAAAATCTATGGCTGACACAATTAACCCCAAATTTCTGGGGAATACCTTATAGAGAAGAAGCAAAAGGTGATGTATTTAAAAGAAAACATATGCAATACAGGTACTCCTTGCTTGCCAATTTCCTCATTTAGTGATTCACTAAAATTACAATAGTTGTGGGGGGAGAAACTCTGGTCAATCCTTGCATTTACGGCCATTGCAACCTCCCGTGATCATCTGTTTACTATTTGTGAATTTCATAACTGGCTTTGAACAAGCAGAATAGAGAATGAAGAAGCAAAATTAGAACTCCTATCCCATGGTATCTCGTATAATGACCATGTTAATTCATTTAATGCTGGAAGCAGAAGTGAGGTTTTAAGTCAGGCACAGTCACATGTTTCACTTAATGACCTTATCACTTAGCAATGGGTCCTGATTGCAATCAATAAGCAAGGACTATTTGTAAAATATTTACTTGCACGAAGAAGGAAATTGGATTAGCATATAGGATAAAACAAAAGAAGGGATGATGAAATTCTCTATGGCCATTTCAAAATTGTTCCCATATGAATGACAGAGTGCTTAGTTAAAGTAATGATTGAGAACAGCAGAGTAGAAATCCAGGCATGTATATCAGTAACAAAACTGCAGATACCAGATTGACTTGTAAAATAACTATCAATACTGAAATGGAGCCAAGAAATGTAGTATGCATCTTTTCCTAATCTCCCACCCTTTCTCATTTCTTTGTCTGAATACTGAATAAAAACCAGCAGGAAGTTTTTACCTGGCTAGTTTAAAACTTCACCCACAAACCCAACAACCAAACATTTCTTTTTGTCAAAATAAAACACATAATGTTCAGTTACAATCTTGGCATTTCTCTTCTTCTGGAAATGTGCCCAACAGCATTATAGCAAACAAATTCCCACAAAGAAAACACTTCATTTTCTTTACTTATTTCTCACTGATAATTTCCCTTTATAGAATACAACAAGGGAAAAAACCGTATCAAAATATAAGTCACTGCAGATTCCCCACCCACACTTTCATTAAAAGCTTTGTGTATTGTTTCCTTTTCTGTTTGTTTTTGGCATTCAAATAATAAAAAGCATATAAAAATGAAATGATTTATTATATACTGATTGCAAAAACAGCCACAGAGTAATATTTGCTAAGAGACTCGCTAAGAATTAAGATCCAGTTTGTGTAGTTTGTGTCTTTCTCTGTTCCCTTCCCTTCCCTTCAGAGGTGGGATTCATATTTTTTTACTACCAGTTCTGTGGATGTGGCTTGGTTGGCGTGGCAGGGGAAGGATACTGTAAAATCTCCAGTCAGAGATGGTATTTGCCGGTTCTCTGAACTACTCAAAATTTCCACTACTGGTTCTCCAGAACTGGTCAGAACCTGCTGAATACCACCTCTGCTTCCCTGCTCTTTCCTGGACCTATTGTTCTTTGACAAAAGCATGATAAGGAAAACCATAAGCAAATTATTTTCCATATGGGCAATATGAAATTTCATAATTTGTCTCAACATCTCAGCATTCTAGATTCCAGTCTCAAAGCCAACATCTCTTAGGAATTGATCAAGATGTACCTTCAACCAGGTCTGCAACTAAGAACAGGTAATGGTGTCTACACATACTTCTGGATGTGTTGTTTTTGTCAGAAGTAAGCAGATTTGTTTCTTTTGCATTTTTTTTAGCAGTCCCATCCCCGACTGACACGAAATCCCTGCCAAGGATTGTGTCAACATATCGTTTTCCATTTAAAAAAAAAGAAAGCTAAAATAGCTGTGTAAAGATATGGATAGTCCTGGTACACCTAGTTTAGCAAATTATACACACATAAAACATATGTGAGGAAAAAAGAGGATGGAAATGAAAAAGGATGGTCTCCCTTGAAGGACTTTATTGACTTATATATGACAGTAACCTTTTGCTGTTTTTATAAAGCATGGCTGATTGCCATAAGGATATTTTCTGTTCCTAGTTAATATGGCTGATTAAAATGAAAAGTTTAGATATGCCCCTTTGGGGGATCATGCCAGTAGTTTATAAAAGCAAATATCTGAGCATTACCCTTTAGTCCTTGCTGCACTTGTAACATAAATCTCAAGTAGAAAGAAAAAAAATCATGAATTGGGAGAAGATATTCATACTTCCCTTCTTTAGCACTAGTTCTAGTAGGGCATCTAAATGCCATTGCTCAGATCACCCTCAATGGATTTGTGCCAGGTGAGGGAATAAAACTGGGATTGCTATCTGCATTTGGGAAAAGCTGCTGCAGCCAGACAGAAATTCTTCCCACCCACCTTCCTTTCCCAAGAATTGGCTCATCTCATCTCTTCTCCCAGAGAGCAGCAAAAGTTTACAGCCTCAGAAACCGGGCGGGATTCTAACTTTTCAAGATCTTGTTTTTCTGTGAATTTTTTTTTTGGGGTGGTGGTGGTGGTTAAAAGAGTAAAATAAGTCAGGCCTTTGGCCTGACTCTAGAAAAAGTGCAGACTGGGGGCTAAAACATATGAAGAAAAGTTGCAGCAATTTGGTTAGGTCTGATTTAATGAAAAAAAAAAGACTAGGGGCAACATGATAGCAGTGTTCCAATATCTAAGTGGCTGCCACAAAGCCAGGGGGGTGTCCATCTATTCTCCAAAGCACTTCAAGGCAGGACAAGGAGCAAAGGATGGAAACCAATAAAGGAGACAACCAACCTAGAACGAGGGTGAAATTTCCTGACAGTTAGAACAATTAATCAGTGGAACAACTTGCCTCCAGAAGTTGTGAATGCTCCAACACTCGGGGTTTTTAAGAAGAGATTGGACAACCGTTAGTCTCAAATATTATAAGGTTTCCCACTTGAGCTGGGGATTGAGCTACAAGACTCCCAAGGTCCCTTCCAACTCGGTTATTCTGTTACTCAGGTGACATCCTTCTTCTTGCTCCAAAGTATAACATAAATAAAATAAAATATTAATTAAGGGCTTATATGGAGTGTAAGTGCCCTGCATGCCAACAAAACCCAGTGTGGCTTTTCAGTTTTCAGGTGTACCTTATATGCTATGCCAATATGGAAGCAACTACTGGAGAAGCATTCCAGTTGTTAGCCAGCTGCTTCATGAATTCCTGACCCCAGCTTCAGTTAATAGTTGTTTTAGCACTGCAGTGTTGTGAAACTATATGCCTGTCTTCGTCTGATAATGGCTGAATTCTACAGATCATTTCCTCCAAATAATTTATGATTCAAATATATTTCACCACTTCCAAAGTAAAAATAGAAAAAAGGAGGTGGTAGAAAACTGCTCCATGATGCCCATTTTATTTCTTACAAAAAAAAAAACCCAAGAAAAAGGAAGAGAGACAGTGAATACATAACAACGAAGACACTTCAAACAGCTTTATGTTAACAATGTAAATATCTCCTTACCTTATAACCTACAAGGGAAGTCTGTTACATAAAAGCCAACCAACCATAGTTTTACTGCTGGATTTGAACCCATTAAAAGCAGACTGATGAGCTTCCCTGAACTCTTACAGTTATGGATGTGCATCAGACTGGTCCATGGGAGACTGCAGGTCGACCATCTCCTAGAAAATAGGCTTCTTTGTATCATGGGAAAAGCAAATACCTTGCAGCTTGCAAAGTTATATTTCCAGTGATTCCACACAATATCATGTCTCTGCTGTGTTTAACTGCTGGAGCTGTTAACGAAAATCTGCTGTTGCCAACACAGATACTGATTTAATGGGTGACAGAAAAATGACTCACTATCATTATTTGGGGCTAAAACTCATATTGAGGGCATAGAAGGATATAAAATCTAGATTTCTGTAGATTACTCAGTGGTTGAATAATTTACACAGTGACTGGACAAAACACTAGAGAATTTGCTCTCGGAAACAACCTTGATTTCATGAAAAGATGTGCGTTGTACAGGACTGCTTGCACATCAGCTTTTGTTTCCTTGACTTTTTAAAAACAAATCTAACTGCTATGTTTGAAACTGAAATTAATACAAAGTTCACTTTGTAAGAAATGCAATTGCTTAAGATCAGTACCTGTCTGGCTTAGTTAATTTGGTTCCATGTATTTTGCTGCTCAGGCATGACAAGACAGGCGACCAACAATCTCTTGTAACATTTTAAAAGCTGTGGTGAAAGTGAAGATTTATTTATCAAGGATTTATCCCAACTTTTCCTGAAGAGCACAACAAACTAAAGATAAATATCCCTTCCTCCTACTTCCCCCTCAACAGCCAACTAACTGAGACCTGTTTGGAAGTTGGGCTGATAGGTTGAACATCACCCAGACAGCTTCCATGAGTGACATAAGTAGGCCTGTTTAAATTGTACTTTTGAATGGGTGAGAATATTTTTCTGAGTCAGTATAGGATAGTGCAGTGGTTGAAAAAAATCAGACATGGGGCCAGTGTAAGCTCTTGATGGACATTCGGACACAATGTGATGAATATTTTGTCGAAGAGCACCACAATCACACTGAAGGATAAGAGACAAGACCCCACTTAAACAATGAGTCCTGGCAAATGCCATGTTGGATACGGATCCTGTTCGTGGTTCACCAATGCTGGCGAGGAAGATCAAAACCTGGCACCTTTGTAGGGTCAACTACATAACTGCCTGTATCTGGGCATTCAGCAGCCCATTTGGCTTTCCACTGTGTGTTGATGTCAAAGTTGTTAGACAGTTGTTGAGTGCCAGAGAGGGCTTCCTAGATTTAAGCCTGCCAAATGATAGATGAGAAAGGTCAGCATGCACGGGGAGAAGTGGGTTTCTCAGAATTTTGTTGTACTCCTTCACTAAGCCTTCCTGCCTTTGTAGAGCTGGTAGTGCATTGTGGCTCAAGATGGGGAGCCAGCAAGTAGGAGTAGATTTTATGCAGCCACTTATGATCCTCATTGTATCATTTAGTCTAGCATCGATCTCGCTAGTGTGGCAGCTATTAAGCCAAACAGGGGCGCAGTATTCAGCTGTGGAGTAGTGCTGATATTCTGAGAGTAGAGGCTGAGGCTCCCCAACTTGATCCTCTTAGTTTCTGGACACTAACATTTGAACCACTATAAGTCCATGTATTTGCCATACGCTAAATAAATAAATAAGTGCAGTGGTGTCCACTATTAGCAACTTTTAAGACTTGAGGACTTCAACTCCCAGAATTCTCTAGCCATCATGGCTGGTTGGGAATTCTGGGAATTCCACGTCTCTTAGAATTGCCAAGATTGGACACTACCCTGGGGCAGTGATTAAGATGTTGGCCTAGAAAGCAGGAGACTGTAAGTTCTAGGCCTTATCTTCAGCATGAAAGCCAGCTGGGTGAATTTGGGCCAATCACACTCTGTCATACCAACACTTTTCAGGATTGTTGTAATGGAAGCTACAGGAAGTGGAAGGAGTATTAGGTAAGTTCACCATCTTCAACATACCTATATAATAGGGGTGTGTGTGTATGTTTGTGTGTGTGTATTTCTTATATTATATTACATAGATATATGGCAGCATGAAAATATAATAATTTATTTTATTTATTTAGCATGTGACACGTGTTAGCCAGGGATCACCAAGTGGCTGGCTGCCTCTGTGACAGGAATTTGTTTTGGGCAGTGTTATCTTTACCCACAGGACCTGAATGCCGGTAGGCATTCAGGGGAGGTTCCTTTCTTGTCCCTACGCAGTTTATTCACTCACAGGAATCGAACCGCTGAGCTGCCAATCTCAGTGGTGCACAAGCCCAGCGTCTTACCATGTCAGCCACCATAGCCCCAATATTATAATATATATATATATATATATATATATATATATATATATATATATTTTCGTAGATTTACACGGGTAAAGGTGTAGTAAGATTGAGAATCAATTGTCATTTTAGGTTTGAGATTTTTTAAACTCTAGAGTTGGATGTGTTGTTACTTTTTGATTGGTTTGTGGAGTTGATGTATGCAGATTGGATGGCTTTTTCCTGAGAAAAAGGTCATCACACAGCCCATTACCCAGGTCGTTACAACACAAAAGGCTGAGAGACACACAGCCAGCACCTCAGCCACACAGGGTCTCAGGAAAAAGCCATCCAATCTGCATACATCAACTCCACAAACCAATCAAAAAGTAACAACACATCCAACTCTAGAGTTTAAAAGGGAAAAACAGCCACGATCACACACTTCTCCCAGGAGAACGAAGCTGAAGACACCAGCCTGAAGATGACGGATGAGATTTCGTCGAAACGTTGCCAAGGTATTCTCAATCTTACACGGACAAGACCGAATACACCTAGACCTATATATATATATATATATATATATATATATATATATATATATATATATGGCAAAATGAAAATATAATAATAATAATACAGAAGGACTGGGTATCAACATTAGAAAACCAAAAGCGAAACTATTTTTAACCCCAAAGTGGAAGATCAAATGTGAACCCAACATAAAAAAATTAGGATCAGAAGTGAGTAATTTCAAGAACATGAATGAGCAAAAATGGAAGAAGATAAGGATCAAGACAAACCAAATAAAATATTGGCTTAACACCATAAAAATTGAAGAAGCTTTGAAAATCAACAAATAAACCAATGAATAACAGCAACAGCTGAGAAAATTGAATAGTACAATGCAGAAATCATCCAATTTAAGCAAAATGAGTTATTTCAATGAGACCAGAGGCAATCCTACCAAAATATAAATGGCAATAGAAAGTCTGAAAACGGAGAGATAATAAAACAAGAAAAAAGAAAAAGAAAGAAAAAGGAAACAAGCAATCCAGTTTTGGAAAGATCTATGGAAAACTCAAAAAGACTAATAAAAGTGCTGGATGGATAAAAGAATTTGAAGTTAATAAAAATCAAATGTAACAACAGCAGAAATGTTTAAAAATCTAGTGAATAGGATTTTACTAAAAACTAGGCATCTCCTGCCCATGATCCATCAAATCAGAAATGTTTCTATCAATCCATCAATGGAGAGACTACAATAAATCCAGCCAACAGCTGATAAAAAGGCAATAGTACAGTTCTAGGCAGAGCTATGGAACAACTCAAAGAATGCAGTTTGAACAAAGGAGGTAGAAGAATAGAAAAAATGCTAAAACGAAAGAACTCGTAATGATGGCATGAATGGTGGAAAAAAGGGCAAGGGAGTTCAAGAATTGATCAGCACACACTCATTGCCTTTCCCAGATCCTTGGGAAGGACTCAATAGGTGGATAAAAATGCCAAATCCAGTATAAATGTATAGCTGGCTGTGCGACCAACTATAATAATTTTATCTAAGATGTTTGGAACCAAAAGGAACAAAGTAAGAAAAGCAGAGAATTTTTATGTCCCCCAAAATGGACGATTGAATTCAAATTTGATCCAAATGTGCAGTGTAGAGGTGAAGTTTTTTTTCTTTTTTAATGCTTATCACTTTTATTCCTTCTCATTCCCCTCCTTTTTATTACTCTACCTGTGGCACACAATGAATCTAAAAGCTGACACTGATCCTAGAGTGAGAGAAGAAGATTGCAGGTTTGCACAGATAGACCAGGCAGGGATACATTTGGTTCACCTCTTTTCTACGAGCAAGAAATTTGAGATACTGAAGGGACATCTTAATTTGGCCGTTGACAGGTAATGATTGATGACACTTTCATTGATCAGACATAACTAGATTAATTTTCCTCCAGCCTTTCAGGAAGACCAGAATAGTGATTTCCAAGCCAAAGCATTCTTCAGAGTATTTGGTTAGTTCTCATTGACCTATCCCTGGCCTCCCGGTGGAATCTTTTATTTGTTATGTCTCTCTAAAGTCTTCCTCTCACACATTTTGTAATATGGAGTCAACATATAATACTGACTGAACTTGCAAGATATAAAATCAATAGACAATCCTGAATATCTGAAAGTGCTGTAGAAACTTTCTTCTTTCTTCTTCTTCTTCTTCTTCTTCTTCTTCTTCTTCTTCTTCTTCTTCTTCTTCTTCTTCTTCTTCTTCTTCCTCCTCTTCCTTCCTCTCCTCCTCCTCCTCAGATATATATATACTGTTATGTATAAGTACACAACGTAGTTGGGTTGACAATATATAAACCACAAATATATATGTTTGTAGCTTTAAGGGAAAATACTGTAATGTATTATACTATGTTCTGGTTGGTTGGTTATGCTGCACGTTGCCATAAGAGGGAGCTATAGATCATGGGTTAATTCTCTTTCTCACTGATGATCTCTCTTGATACTGATACTGACTGACTATGGACCAATACTGACTAACCCTATTTACTTTGATATTCTGTTGATATCGAAGGTTATCTGTTTTTATTATGGTTTGATATTTGTCTGCTGTAAAAGACATGAAACCAGTAAGAAGACTTTATAACTGGATATTTCTGGACTGTTAAAAATATGTATGACATGGACTGTTTATTGGACGGTGCTACTTCTTCAAGTAAACATTAACAAAACTTGATTTAACTCTGTGTGGCTGTATATTTATTCATAACTGTTCTCATAAACGTTTCCATGCGCATATCCTTGTTATACAAGGGTTATTCTGCACATATCCTAACATATACCACTCACATTTCAGGGCAACCTAGACATGGCAGCCCATGACAGAATAGCCCATGATAGAAGATCCAATTCTTATTACTGAATGGATGATTTTATTACATTCTAAAGAGCACAAAGACATTATTGATATCTATTAAGCCAAGGGTCTTCAAAATTGGCAAGTTTAAGACTTGTGGACTTCAACTCCCAGAATTCCTTAGCTAACTTGACTGGAGGAGGAATTCTGGGAGTTGAAGTCCACAAGTCTTAAAGCTGTCAAGTTTGAAGATATATAAATCTTATTTGTGTTAGAAACACAGAGATAATTTCTTTCTTGTGCTTTTAGAATCAAACAAGCTCATTCCTCAAAAGGAAATACTGAAAGAATCTTTGGTATTCCTTTCTGATTGGAAAATGCCATGTTTACATGCGTGTATCATGTCCCAAACAGCAGTGAATTTGGGAATGATAACATCATAGGGATGGAAGGAGCAATGATTGGATGTACATTTTCTGCAATTAAGCCAATTATGATAGTGATAGGCAGCAGTAATTTAGATCTACACTGTATTGTGCAGAGAAAGTCATGCTTTTTAATGGGGAAAATAATGCACAATTTAAATAGATAATATGCTAATTCAACAAAAACAAACAGTGATAATAACACCAATTAAGACAATTTTGGATAATTATATGTAAGTGATGCACAATAACAATTTGAACCTAAACTGCAAACAGTCTATATCCATTTTTTGGAAGAGTGCCCAAAGCATGCAATACCATGAAAAAAAATTAATACTAAAGGCAGAGGTAGACAATCTGAGAATTCTAGGCTAAAAGTAGCTTCAAAATACTGGGTTTTACAATCTCCTGACCATACTTGACAAAAATTTATTCATTATAAAACAGGATAGCAATAGCACTAGCACTTTAAGACTTACATAATGCTTTATGGTGCTTTACAGCCCTCTCTAAACAGTTTACAGAGTCAGCATATTGCCCCCAGCAGTCTGGGTCCTCATTTTACCAACCTCGGAAGGATGGAAGGCTGAATCAATCTTGAGCCAGTCAGGATCAAACTGCTGCCAGTCGGCAGAATTAGCCTGCAATACTGCATTCTTACCACTGTGCCACCATGGTTCTTCTGGATACAAACAAAACCCAGCAATATAAGCACTTAAGTACACTCACCATGATTATTTAAATAAAAATAATCCAAAGAAAGTTCCACCAAGCTTATTTACTCATCTTATATGAAAACCATATTACTTGGTAGCTAGTCTATTGCAGGGTAATAGGGACACGGTGGCTCAGTGGCTAAGACGCTGAGCTTGTCAATCAGAAAGGTCAGCAGTTCATCGGTTTGAATCCCTAGCACCTCATAATGGAATGAGCTCCCATTACTTGTCCCAGCTTATGCCAACCTAGCAATTTGAAAGCACATAAAAATGCAAGTAAAAAAATAGGGACCACTTGGTGGGAAGGTAACAGCGCTCTGTGTGCCTTTGGCGTTTAGTCATGGCAGCCACATGACCACCGAGACGTCTTTGAACAGTGCTGGCTTTTTGGCTTAGAAATGGAGATGAGCATCGCTCCCTAGAGCCAGAAACGACTAGCACGTATCCCAGCATGGGTCCGGGATATTTACGGGAGCCTCTCCTGCTGGCATCAAGAACCAACCGCCTTGTGCGGGCCCACAGGCAGGGGCTCCTCGGGGTGCCGTCTGTGACTCAATGTTGCTTGGCGGTCCCCGGGGAAGGGCCTATTCTGTGGCGGCCCCCGCCCTATGGAACCAACTACCTCTGGGACTCCGTTTGGCCCCTGACTTCCGTACCTTCTGCCATGATTTGAAAACCTGGCTCTTTGAACAGGCTGGGCTGTGCTGACCTCGGGGGGGGGGTTAAATTTAGTTAGGATTGGTGGGTTTTAGTGCAATTTGGCTTGTAATATTTAATGCTATTTTTAGGTAATTAATTTATTGTTGGTTTTTAGTTGTTAGCCACCCGAGTCCCTTTGAAGAGGGGGAGGCATACAAGTCAAATAAATAAATAAATAAATAAATAAATAAATAAATAAATAAATAAATGTATGTATGTATGTGCGGGGAAACATTTACAACTACCTTTAGTCTATTGTAGAGTTTACATTCGGGTATATTTTCTGCTTCAAAATGCTGGAAAAGAGTAGTTAGTGAAGGCCATCAGAACTAAAAGCAAAGACCAAGAGGCTGTATATGACTTCAGGTTGTTTTTTTGGGGGGGAATGTGCATTTTGGTTTAGAAAGAAAACTCAGAGGAACCACAAATATTCATCCAACCCTAAAATGAAATAAGCAACCACAACTTCAAGATGCCCGGGTTTCAACATTTAGAATTCCTGATGCTGGCTGGAGAATTTTGGGAATTGAATTCCACATATTTTAAGGTTGCTGGGATTGAGAAACACCGAACTAGAAGCCATCTTTACAAACGTATGACTTTTCTGCTATGGGAGTTGGAAAGAAAACCATCAGCTCGGCGAGACTAAAGCTCATGTTGCTCTCTTGAATTCACTTCATTGAAAAAAACATGAGACCAAATTAAAAAGTGAGCACTTGTGATATATTTTCTTCTTCATCTTTAACCATTAGGAAGGGGCAAAGGGAGACATTGACTTACTTCACAGAAGGTGACTGAAGGGAATCTCTGCATTGCTGCTAACTAAAAACCCCTTGACCAGGGGTTGGCAACCTTAAGCACTCAAAGAGCCACAAAGGTCCTAACCGGAAGCCCCTGTTCAATTCTGGAACCGACCAGAAGTCCGGTTCCCCTACCATAGAGTCTCCTCCTAGTGCGGCATCCTTTTTCCTCTACCTGTCCTAACCAAAAGCCCTATCAATTGTGGAGCCAACCGGTGACAGGGAGCCACAGCAGAGAGATGAAAGAGCCACATGTGGCTCCAGAGTTGCAGGTTGCTGACCCCTGCCCTTGACCAACCAAAACCCATACTCTCACAGTGATGAGGGTCTCTTCTATTGCTTATAGATCTTTCTATGAATAATCGGGGGATCGCAGAACTTCCCACTGTCTCCTGATCAACCCCAGAAGAAAACAGTATCCTGCAGCCCTGTGAGTTGCAGCAGATAAAAGTAAAAATAGGCTATGTTGATGCACATAAAAATAAGCAGGAGTTGATCGTACCATTTTGGATCTCATCTTGACTCCCCCTCTCTTCTGCTCATTGGGTGGACATCTCTGAGCAGGAAAGCAAACAGATAAAGCTTTATTTCCCCCCCACCTAAGGGCCAGACAGATCTCCTTTGCCAAATTCTCTTGTCTCCTATTGTAATTTCTGAAAACATTCTACATATTCTGCAAAAAGGATGCGGGAAATTTCCCCCCTCCCTAGGCTAAAGACATTTGTACATCTTGTGGACAAGATTCTGCCCAGCATGATATGCTTTAAGAAAAGGTACATCATTATATATTCCAGTCTTTCAATCCTAGCTCCTTCAAGAAGTGTTCACATCCCCATAAAATCAGATAGCCCAGACAAAAGAGACATCTGGAGGGACTTACACTGGGAAAGGATGCTCTAAAGCAGTGTTTTCAAACTTGGCAACTTTAAGATAGCAGTAGCAATAGCACTTATATACTGTTCTATGGTGCTTTACAGCCCTCTCTAAGTGGTTTACAGAGTCAGCCACTTGGCCTTAACAATCTAGGTCCTCATTTTACCCACCTCGGAAGGATGGAAGGCTGAGTCAACCTTGAGCCGGTGAAAATTGAACTGCTGGCAGCCAGTGATCAGCAGAAGTAGCCTGCAGTAATGCATTCTAATCACTGCGCCACTGCAGCTCTTGATGTGTGGACTTCCACTCCCAGAATTCCCCAGTTGCATTCTGGCTGGGGTGTTCTGGGAGTTGGAGTCCACACCTCTGAAAGTTCCCGGATAAATGTAAATGTAAGAGGCTATATAGTTCACGTCGCATTTTGGTGAAGGCAGGCTCAGTACGTACTCTATGTCCTTTCATGAATTCCCAAAATACATTATTTAGAAACAATATAGCATATATGAATCTAATTATTTTACTGTAATTGTTTTACATATTCTACTGTTGCAAATCTGCTCTGGGACAAAACAAACCACTCATCTTGCATTCTCAAATAACCCAGAAAATGGGTTGCGCTCCATTGAGCACAATGGAAAGATCACGCTATGTCAGAGTTAGTTGAACTATTTATTAAAAAAATGAAATTCCCTGAAGTCCTGAAGTAAAAACAATTAGTGGTGTAATAATGAAGGCATACTCTTCACAATTATTATGGGATAATCATCATGCTTGTTTTGTGACTGATGAAGAAAGATGCTGAATGGAAATTTAATCACTGATTTCCTATCCTAGAGTGAGGTGCCTAATGAGATCACATAATTACAACCCAATGAATTTGTGTCTTTAGCTGATGCACAATTCTGATTACCCAAGGAAGGGGTTGCATAATCTTCCAAAGAATCAATGGGAAGTGCTTTGAACATATACAGAGATCAGAACATGCTACCTGAGAAAGCTAAAAAGCACAGGAAAAAAGAAACCGCCTATGTGCTGCTCAGTTTAAAAGAATATAAAGATGGTCTTCACTTAGCCACCTTTAAGGCATGGTGCGGTGGCTCAGCGGTTAAGACCAGGGGTGGGATTCGACCAGCGTAACTACTGGTTCGGTGATTTATGTTTTGCTGAGCGCCTCTGTGGAACGTCATCAGCTTGCTGCCTGGACAGCTGAGCAGCGCTGCACGCGGGTGCGCAGCGTTTGAAAAAGCACTTTTTTCCTGCTTTTTCAATCGCAGCTGTGCCGCGCAAAGCAGCTGAGGTTGAAAAAGCAGGAAATAAAGGACAGCCAAGAGCCCGGGCGGGTGGGCGAGCGGGCCAAAACAGCAGCAGACATAGAACTGGTTCTATGTCTGCTGCTCTTCATAGCTACTGGTTCTACAGAGCCAGACAGAACCGGTAGAATCCCATCCCTGGTTAAGACACTGGGCTTGTCGGCTGTAAAGCCAACAGCCCAGGTTTGAGTCCTATGCACTAGCGACAGGGTGAGCTCCCTTTCCCCACTCCAGCTCCTGCCCACCTAGCAGTTCGAAAGCATGCAAACGTGAATAAATTAATAGGTGCCATTTTGGTGGGAAGGTAACAGTGCTCTGTGAGGTAATGCTGGCCACCAAGACTGCAGAAATGTCTTTGGATAGTGCTGGCTCAATGCTCTTGAAACAGAGATGAGCACCGCCCTTTATAATCAGCAATGACTAGTGGACTAAAATCTGCGGGGATTCCATATTTTTTTTACCTCATTTAACAGTTCTTTGCTCAGCAACCGTACAGAGTTATAACACTGTTGAACAAGTGATAGTCACAACCAGTCCTCATACTTACTGTTATGTTGATTACAATGCCTGGCTTGCAATTACAACATCGCAACATCCCACTGTCATGTGATTGACATTTGTGACCTACTTTATCGCTGTCCTACAAGCAAAGACAATGGGGAAACCGGGGTGGGGATGGAGTGTCACAAACAGTGGTCATGAGACTTTCTCACTTAAGGATAACTGAAACTGCTGGAATTTCTGCCGCTAAGTGGTGGGGTCATGTGACACCATGCTTTACACACCAGCATCACTTAGAAACTGCCCCACTTAGCAATGGAAACCCCAGTCCCAATTACCATTATTAAGTATGCATGAAGATATAGGCCAGTGCAAATTCCAAAACAGCTTCCTTTCTCAAACCAGTATAATTGTTGTGGTTAGCCAGCAGCAGGTGCGGATGATGGAGGAGAGTGAGGACTCAGATGAGGGGCCAGGACCATTAGGGAGTGGACTGCTGCCTTCAGAGATTGTGGGGGCTGGCAGCAGTGATGAGGAGGTTCCTGTGCCAAGTGCACGTGCGTGCAGGATTGCTCGTAGGAGAGAGCAGTTACAGCAGCACGGGTGACTTGGGAGTAAGGCTGCAAGGTAATGGCCCCTTCCTCAAGAGGATAAAAGCCAGGTTTGAAGAAGCGTTCTTTGCAGAAGGCAAAGACGCTCTGAAACTAGTGCATAGGACTTGAACCTTTCCAGCTAACAAGCCCAGCACCTTAACCACTGAGCCATCGTGCCATGCCTTAAAGGTGACTAAGTTGAGGACCATTTGAATATATATATATTTGGCTCATAGACCATTAGTCACCATTGAAGGACACTGTTTATCATATATGTTTCTATTATGGAGAGTTCATCAATCACATACAGGTAGATCTCAACTTACAACTATTTGTTTAGTGTCCATTTGAAATTACAATGGCATCGAAAAAAAGTGACTTATGACCATTTTTCACACTTAACGACCACTGCAGCATCCCCATGGTCACGTGATTTACATTTGGATGCTTGACAACTGACTCATATTTTTGATGGTTGCTGTGTCTTGGTGTCCTGTGACCACCTTTTGCGACCTTCTAACAAGAAAAGTCAATGGGAAGCCAGATTCACTTAGCAACCTTATTACTAACTGAACGGCTGCAGTGATTCACTGCACAACGGTGGCAAGAAAGGTCGTAAAATGGGACAAAACTCACTTAACAACTGCCTTGCTCAGCAACAGAAATGTTGGCCTTAGTTGTGATTGGAAATCGAGGATTAATACTATTTCAGTTGTTAACACTATGCCGGAAAAAATATTTTACAGTATTACTTTTTTTTTGCTGTTTGTATCACCTGAAGATTGACACCGGGCTTAAAATGTAAATAATTCAGGGTTTCTGATAGAATTAAGGGTATTAGTTGGGTTGAAGAGATTCTCACTCTGGTTAAGAAAGCAGATACTGTGTCACAGAAAACAGACATGATGCATATTTTCAAGAATTTCCAACTGAATTGTTCAAATGACAATCATTACAGAAACTTTAGAATTTCCCCTGTTGTCATTTAGCAACTGCCTTGTTCAGCAACTTTGCAGTTACAACAGTGATGTCTTTGCATTTATGACCTTCTCAGGCCTCTAAAGCAAAAGAAAGCTGAAGTAAGATCATAGTCATGGTTTCACTTTTCATTTTTTTAACATAAATATATTTTAAAAATTTAAACTAGAAACATTAAGAACTAACAAAAACTAATAATTAGCATAGAAAAGAGAAAAAAGTAAACAAAGAAAGAAACAGAACTGCAGGGAAAAAAAGAATTACAAAGAAATGACTACAAACTTTCTTTTAGGACAGGTATGAATATAAATTTAAATTAGACTCAGTCTAAGGTTACAACATAACCTTCATTTTTTAAAATTATCTATTCTATAACTTCACTTAACAATGCAGTTGCTGGTTTGTGAGGCAATGAAGGTGAGTTGATGTCTAGGCTTTGTAAAAGCAATTGCAGCCAGGTAGAAAGTCCATGTAATCACAATTTTTCTCACAACTATCCAGTGTGTTCCCCTTCTGATAGTAATTGAGCTACCTTCTGGGGTTTTCGAAGATGTGCTGATATCCAGAGGCAGCTTTACTCCATCCAGGCCCTTATCTTAGAAAAGTAAATGCTAAGACAGAGTGAGTGGGGTGCATAGCAGAAAATGAAATAAGAAAATGGCAAGCGATGCCTGGAGACGGACAGCCTCTTACAGGCAAGCTAGTATCACTCAACCGCCAGGACCACAAACTACCTTGATTCCCGCCTGAAGCTTTGTAGCAATTAGAAAAGGATCAGATATCCTGAGGTAGCCTCTCATCACAACTGGTGCAAATAACTTTGGAATAAAGGCAAAAGCTGTGTTTGCTGTGTTTGTGTTATAGACTTTGAGACTTTTATTTGAACTGAGTATTAAAAGAGTGAGTGTTAAAAATGTATTTACTGTGTGGAAATACATCCTGGCCAACAATACATCCTGGCCACCAAGAGACATGACCTTCTATCCTTCATGTCCGTCCAAGAAGACTCAAAAGGACACAAATTCGATCTAACTGGGACTACAGTTGTAACCCAGGCGAAGTCAAGGAGAGATTCCGGAAAGCCTGGTTTTCCCCTTATAAATCAATAAACAGACACTTTGACATCGACCCAATCTACCAACCACTTAGAACGGAAGAACAACACCAACCACAATCCAAAGGCAGCATTTAAAGAGCAACAAACAGCCAGGCCGCAAACAAACCTCGACAGATTACAAGAAATCGGACCACATCACATGCAGCCAATCAAACCAACCTGAAACCAGACCATGATGATGTCATCAGAAGACATCCGAACAACAACGGCAGCATTAATTTACTTCACACAGACAGTACTTAAAACCAAGGACTATGACTCAGCAACTACAGCCAGCCAATCACACAACCCGAAATCAGACCAGGATTCAGAAAGGAATTTGAAGGTCAGTGGTCCCCCACACAAGTGCAATCCAAAGCACACTGAAGATGTCTCCTCAAAGGGGACAAAATGTTTGCTACCAAATCGTCAAACTCAGAGCTCAAACCAGCAACTACCAACCCGAGCTACTTATTTATTTATTTGTTTGTTTATTTTAGTTTGTCAAGCATGTATGAGAAAACAAATATAAGTATGAACATAACATATCAACATATAAGTATAAATAGGTATAATTGTTTTAGTAGATTTTCACGGGTAAAGGTATGTAGGTCTTGGTGTATTTGGGTCTTGTCCCGTGTAAGATTGAGAATACCTTGGCAACGTTTTGACGAAATCTCATCCATCATCTTCAGGCTGGTGTCTTCAGCTTCTTCTCCCGGGAGAACGAAGCTGAAGACACCAGCCTGAAGATGACGGATGAGATTTCGTCGAAACGTTGCCAAGGTATTCTCAATCTTACACGGGACAAGACCCGAATACACCAAGACCTACAAATAGGTATAAGTATATACATAATAAATGAGTACGAATAAATGGAAACAGTAGGGCAGGGATGGTAGGCACACTGGTGCGCTTATGCATGTCCCCTTACAGACCTCTTAGGAATGGAGTGACGTCCATGATAGACAGTTTAAGATTAAAGTTTTGGGGGTTTGAGGATGTAACAACAGAGTCAGGTAGTGAGTTCCAAGTATTGACCACTCTGTTGCTGAAGTTGCTGAATTCGGCAATCGAGTTTGGAGCAGTTTACTTTGAGTATGTATCTATTGTTTGCCCGTGTGTTATTGTAATATTCAAAGATGTTTTAATTTACATGGAAACTTCACCTGGTATAGAAGGTGGAGATAACTCAGAGCAATAGCCTCTTGCTGGAAGATGGTTTTGTTTGTGCAAAAAGCATTGTGTACAGATTTTCTATGCTTTCTTCCTTGGGGTCCTTGGAAAGCAAAGAACCTTCACAAGGTCCCAACTGTGGTCCCTAAATAAGGACCGTCTGTATAATATGTTCAATTACACACAGGATATAATTGTGTGTTTACGTCAATTGTGGATTACGTCCTTTCTAAGAAACTAAGTTGAGAAAATGCCTACAGAGGTTCTCCATAATTCACATGAAGGTAAATTGAGCTTGCAATATTCTGTTAATAAAATTCTGTTCTAATAAAAGTAGTTTTAGGCCTGTAGGGCATTGGTGTCTTAGTCTGATCTACCCTATAGGGTAGACAGTGTAAAACAAAATAAAGCAAGATGTAGTTGCGTTCTCCATTCTATGAGAAACATTAATTCCAACCCTCAATAAACAAATGAATAAATAAAACTGCCACATTCATAAAGTTGCTTACGGCAGTGTAGCATGATACATTCAATCAATTACAAAAGCACAGGTTGTATCAAAATGTTTAACTGATCAATCTGTCCTACTTTCAGCTACTGTAGAAATATGGTTAAAACTACAACTTTTTCTAATAGAATCTATCAATAAATGCAGCCCCCTAGACTTATAGGACAGAGGGATAGCTTGGCTGTATTATTAAATCGTAGTTGCAAATTGTTATCTTTCGTGACCTTTTTCAGCAAAACCAATAACTCATTTGGATTTTTAGCTCTAACAATGAAATTTCCACTACTGTAAATTGTTTAATTGCACACATTTATCACCCAGCTGGTACTAGTAATCAGTTTCTTAAGGAATTTAATTTCAAGGCTTTTGGCATTATCAGAGTCAGCTCCTCTCCTGGTGATTTAGGGAGATGTTAACATTCCAGACAAATCTTCCTTTCTTGGTACAGAAATATATTTACTGTTATCTTCTATATTAGTTCTCTTGAGAAATTCACCTGTTGAAACTTCTCTGTTCCAATTTTCAGTCTTCAGTTTACTTGACTCAAAAGTATTCTTTTTCATTTTAACTTTTTTATCATGTCAATCCTTTTTATTAGTTTATAATATAAAATATGAAAATACAAAAGCAAATAATAGGAAAAATAGGGGAGGGAAAATGGAAGGGAAAAGTGTAGAAAAGAAGGGGAAAAGAAAGAAAAGGTGTTGACTTTCAACTCTTTGGTGCAGTAGAATAAGAAGTAATATCAAACCTCAACTTTTTACTTTTACATAATCGTATATTATTACTAGTTTCTATAGTTTCTAATTTCTATAACAACAGGTCTATCTAATAAGTAAAACCCAACATCAAAGTTTCATTTTTTCCCCACCTCCAGCACAAAGTCCAGAAACGGTTTCCAAGTAGAAATAAAAGTAGTTGTATTTTTTTCTTTTGTCAAAGCAGTCAATTTAGCCATCTCTGCTAAAAATATTCTTTTTCAATTGCTTCCCTATCTTACCATCAACAACATAGATTTCCATGTGGAGCGATCTTCCAAGTTGGCACTGGCTTATTTGTTAATGTCTTATTGGCGGTGTAAAAAAAATTAACTTCAGTTAATTTCAGTTAAAATTAACTTTTATTTTTTTTCTTAATTGTATTTATTTATTTTTATCATGCCTGTATTATTTTTATAAATAACTCATGGTGGCGAACATACCTAATATTCCTCTTCCTGTTTTGCCCAATGCAAATACTGTGTGAGGTAAGCTGGGCTGACAAAGAACAAAAACCAATCAGCCGCATTTGATGTTTTAGACCAATAAAAGCCTATGGGCAACCTGAATTCCCAGCCATTGGCACTTCACACCTAAATCTTTGTTTTGGATGAAAAGAAGGGGTCTCCCTTACTGAAAGTCTTGGACTGGAGATGATTTGTCCAAATTATCCCATTTCCCCTCCCTCATTTTTTGTCATTAGTGGGCCAGATGATTAGGGGACTAAAACATATGAAGAACAGTTACGGGAGTCCTGGTGGTGCAGTAGTTAGAATGCAGTCTTGCAGGCTGATTGTGCCCACAGCCAGGAGTTCGATCCTGACCGGCCAAAGGTTTTACTCAGCCTTCCATCCTTTCAAGGTCTGTAAAATGAGGACCCAGACTGTTGAGGGCAATATGCTGACTCTGTAAACAATTTAGAGAGAGCTGTAAAGCTCTATGAAGCAGTATATAAGTCTAAGTGCTGTTGTTATTGTTACAGGGATTGATTATGTCTAGGTTAATGAAAAGAAGGACTGACATGATAGTGTCCCAATATTTAAGGGGCTGCCCCAAAGAAGAGGGGGTTGACCTATCTCCAGAGCACCTGAAGAGAGGGCACGGAGCAATGGATGGATGGAAACTAATCAAGGAGAGAAGCAACCTAGAACTAAGGAGAAATTGACAGTGAGAACAATTAGCCAGTGGAATGGCTTGCCTTCGGAAGTTGTGGGTGCTTCATCATTGGAGGATTTTAAGAAGAGATTCGGGAACATTTGTTTGAAATGGTGTAGGGTTTCTGCCTGAATAGAGGGTTGACCTGGAGGACCTTCCAATTGTTATTCTGTTAAAAAGTTTTAGTATGATTTAGTATAGCACAAAATACAATGAGGATAAGGATTAAGAAAGGGGGGAAGGGAGTGCAAGATAAAGAAAATAAGAGATAGAAGGTGTTAACTGGCAATTGCTTCTAACACAGTAAATGCTAATACAATTAAGTCTTCAACTTTTTATGTTACCTATAATTATTAAAAGCCAGTTCTATAGCTAATCCCTCCCTCAAATTCAGCTTGTTCATCTCCTACAACTTTGTTTAAAGTCGTTCATACTGTCATCTTAATTAAATCCATTTTTTTCTCCTGTTGTGCGAAATGGTTTACATTTTATTTGCGCTTATTAATTTTTCTAAGCTATCATAATCTATGTTAACAAAAATCAGTATATTCTTTCAAATTATTTAACCTGAAAGGGAAAATTCTCTGCAACTCTTCTTTTTCAACTGCACTGGAGACATATAATTAAACCATCTTTATAGTAGGCAGATGTCAGATTTATATTCCAAAATTACAATTAATTCTTTTGTATTGTCAACTACTGTACTTGTACAGTAGCCTCAGTGGTTTGATAACTTTCTGCACCTGGTTACATCTCTGGCTTACTCATCTAATAATTAAAATGAAATGAAATAATTCTCCAACATATATTTTTTTCCCAATCTCTATCTGGCTTAGGTGCCTTTGATGTTACTTCATCTTCTTCTGTTTATTAGCTCCCTCTTGTGATCAAACAATAAAGGTTTTCTTAAAGGTGAACAGAACAGAACAGAATAGAATAGAAAATAGAATAGAATAGAGCTGGAAGGGACCTTGGAGGTTTTCTAGTCCAGCCCCCTGCTTAAAAAGGAGAACCTATACAATCTCAGACAAGTGACTGTCCAGTCTCTTCTTAAAAACCTCCAGTAATGGAGCCCTCACAATTTCTGAAGGCCAGCTGTTCCACTGGTTAATTGTTCTTACTGTTAACAAACTTCTCCTTAATTCCAGGTTGCTTCTCTCTCTGGTCAGTTTCCAACCATTATTTCTTGTCCTGCCCTCTGGTGATTGCAGAATAATTTGACCCCCTCTTCTTTGTGGCAGCCCCTCAAATACTGAAACACTGCTATCATGTCACCTTTAATTCTTCTTTTCTTTAGACTAGCCAGACCCAAAATCTGCAGCCGTTCTTCATATGGTTTAGTCTCCAGTCCTTTGATCATCAAGTTGCTCTTCTCTGAACTTTTTCCCAAGTCTCAACATCTTTTTTTGTAGTATGGTGACCAAAACTGGTTGCAGTATTCCAGGTATGGTCTTACTACTGTTTTGTAAAGCGGCATTAATACTTCACATGATCTTGATTCTATGCCTGTTTATACAACCCAGGATTGTATTAGCTTTTTTGGCGGCGACTGCACATTGCTGGTTCATATTCAAATGATCATCTGGTATCTCTTGGCCAATCAGAATCTACTAAAATAGGAAAATTCCAGCCTCCCATAACAAACAATCCAAAATTGCAAATTATAATTCCCAGGGTCAAATCAAGGTGGCAAATTCCTTATGTTTTTCCACCAAAATAAGAAAGAAAAAAGTATCCTACAGTTCTTCATTTTAGCTCACTTCTGGCAGGGTTACGATTTTGGGGGAAATCGTAATTGTTGAACAATGAGGAGGAGGGTAACTCCTCATTGTTCAACAATTACGATTTCCCCAAAATGGCACAGATCTTCAAAAAAGAACAAGAGCCTCTTTTACCTTAGTAAAAATAATAAATCGAATAAGGTATTTAAGAAATGAAAGGCATGACTTACTCCCCATTTGAAAAATAAATTCCAAAATGGCCGCTTTTTCAACAAAGAAGCGATTTCAGCCCCACCCTCAACTTATGGACAACTCATCGGACCACTTCAGAGCGCCATTCCAGGCTGTTCTTGAATACTGCTGCTGTATGAAGGATATTGTGGGATGATTCTGGGACTCTCCCTAACCCAGGAGAGTCATAGTTAGGGGACTCAGTTCCCTGTTTGTAAATTGAAAAAGCTTTGGTGAGTTTTGCAAACTGGCCAGTTGGCTATCTTCAGTGTTCTAGGCCTCATCAGTAATGAGGAACAGAAGCATAGATTAATATGGACTTTCTTGAACGTTCCTACTTGAAGGTTTTTGGCTGACAATAAAATGGAGAATTAGAAGTCTCTGAAAGAGTAGAGGGTCTGCAGAAGCAATGATCAAAGGACTGATTGGAAACTCAGTCTAATAAAACTTGTCTGGACAAGGACAAAAGTGCTCATTTGTGCTCCAGAAAACTGCTTCTCATAAGGAAGTCACAGGATAATGGTTATCTCATGGGTCTGAGAAATGGGAGATGAGGAAAGGTAGCAAGCTGTCAACTGTGGTGGAGCCTTTAAGAAAACCTTATTTTCTAATCACAGTGGATTTACAATTATTTCACAGTTAAGTGAGGTCTTCCAAACAAGTTAGTAAAACCACCTGGTAAGTAAAACTTTATGCCAAAATGGAAGAATAGCTAACTAGCAGAACATAAGAATATAAAACAAATTTAGAAAAATGTAGCAAAAAGCTAAATAAGAATTTATTTTAAAAGACCAGATGAATTTGGAATATTAGATCTCTTGCTGAGATTTTTTAAAATGAGTAAATAAAACATTTCTATGGAAACACAGATTGTTTAGTCTATCAAGAGAGATATTATTGGCATGAGCCGAAAACAATGCAACTAAAACCTGACAATTCTATGAACATAGAAATAGCCAGCAGTGGTGACTAAAGTTACAGACAAGGAAAATGACAGACCTTAAAGTTCTGATCCTTGAGCCATTTCAAATTATTTTTGAAGAATTGGGAGAGAAACTTATAATTAATTTGACAACAAATTTTAAAAAATTATAAAGACATGAACAATGTGGTAGATAACAAAATGGAAGAATGTATAGACAGACAAGTTGAAGAGGGAATAAAAATTGTAGCTGATGAAGAAACACTGCAAAATAAAAGAAACAAGAATTAGAGATGACAGAGTAGAAATACAAAGAACAAATCAAGACATGCAAAATATTCTGAACCAGGGCTTACTTTTAGATTTTCCAAAGAGGGTTTCGAAAACTATGAAGAAAATTTCAATTGAGTTTCAATCCTCCCAAAGCAACATGATGAAATAAAGTCATTCATCCCTCCATTCATCCATCCATCCATCTACACACATGCTTTAAAAAATTCAAGAAACCCTTTATGGACTTTCTTCCAACAATTAGATAGAAATGACAATGATTTTTGGATTTGTGAATGGATAAGGGGAAGGAGGGGGCTATGAGAAGAAATGAACCATTTATGTTATTTCATAGGAGGTGGGGAATTATTAATTTGCCTATCCTTATTGAAAGGAAGGTCAGGAATTGCTCCTTTAAATATTTTTTATTTCTATCTATCTATCTATCTATCTATCTATCTATCTATCCATCCAATTCTTTTTTCATTTTATATTATTTTTTCTTCCCTTCTTTTCTTTTTCTGATATCTGTTTGCATTATTTTAGTATTGCAAAAGTTTTAATAAAAATACATTTTTTAAAAAATATAAATTTCCTCACTAAAAAAGCCAACAATATTTTATTTAAATAATACAATTCAAGGATGCCTCACTGCCAAAGGAGCAAAGGAGCTGATAAATTCCCTGAACAAGGCATTAGAACAGTATGCCTCTTCCTGTTGAGTCCAGAACAAGATTGTTTGTTGGGCGTCCCTCAAACCTGCTGTTGTGGCTAGCTGTTCTCAAAAAGTACCTGTTTGTGCTGCAGTGCTGACTCATCAAGCCTGAACATACCCAACTATCTGGAAAATATGATCGTGGTTTATATGCTTGGGTAGTTTTGTAATCTAATCAGAACAGCCTGGTGTGAGACTGAAAAATTAGTTCTCACACAGATAAAAGTAGGCAACCTCATACTAGGTCAGGCTATTTACAAAACAAGGTCCAGATGGAAACTGACCCAAACAGATTCACTTCCAGTCTTTTTCACAGAGTGGGTGAAAGAAAAAAGCACAAGAAATGTTGACTCAACAGAGCTTGCATTTGATTCAAGCAGTTCCTGGAATTGCTTTGTAATGGCTTCTTCATAGTTTCACTACAATAAAGCTACTTATCTATGCCTTATGAGTTATCCATTTAAAATGTATTTAGTAGTTTCTCTTTAATGGGCCTTTATAAGTCATTGATATTTCATCTCTAATATTTTTATTCTTTAAATATAATTGCTAATGATTATTTTAAATGCTGGGGGCCATTCAGTTTTGCTAATTTTATGTTTAAGCTGAGATCTTCACTTGGCATACAATGTGCTGTATATTATTATAGACACACATATACATACACATACAATATACACTACATATATTGTACCAACACATCTAGTTTGCATTTTCTCCTTTTCTACTACTTCTAGTATACCAGAAGTAGTTTCATGAAAATAAAACTACTAGTACTGAAACTACTACTATTGGAATTACTGGTACAACACTGACATGGCACTACAAATAAGCAGAAACTTCCTGTAACATAAACAACAAATCATTGGAAAAGTAGCCATTAATATGAGTGGTCCAAGTTCATCAAAAACTTTCTTAGAACTAAAAAATCTGTTTAAGAAGCACAATTTAATCCCTGTTAAGGTCATTAGGTTGTATGAAGCTCTAGTACAGACCCACTGGAATAAGTTGCTTCATTTTACACCTTGAGAAATAGCTAAAATAGCACCAGAATGCAATCTATGCACCATTATTTGTTTTTTATTCCCACCTGTATTATTTTTATAAATAACTCAAGGTGCCTAACATACCGAATCCTTCTGCCTTCTTCTATTTTCTGCATGACAACAACTCTGTGAGGCGAGCTGGGCTGAAAGTCACCAAAACTGGTGTTCATACCTAGGGCAAGACTAGAACTCATTGTCCCCTGGTTTCTCGCCTGGTGCTTCAGATTCTCTCTCAAGAACAATGATAGCAATGCTACGCATTTTCTCTGCCGCTACTTTCAGATCTGCTAGAGTAAGTGTGCTTTCTGTTAACATTTGTCATGTCTTTCATTATGTCGCTGGAAAGTTTATGTTGTGGAGTAAAAAAAAAATCCTAGAATATGTAAGAGGAGGAAAAAGAAAAGAACATTATGCCTATCATTTGGAGCACTGTAAAATTGCTAAGACAAAGGCATATGCAGAGATTACTACTAGTACTAACATGGTCCCACTCTACAGATAAAACTATTGCCAACAAATTATTATTATCTTATATTTTCTCAAACTTTCTGTTTTCTATTCTCAGCCTTTGCAAGAACAGAAACCAGTAATTATAGTGTAGGTTATTACAGATACAGTATAACTTAGGAGAAGCACAAAACAAACACATAGTTGAGTAAATAAATTCTGGCAAGGAATAAGATGATAAAACTACTCCCATATATTAGCTGTGTCTATTAAAGTTCAAGCCAATTTCTGACATGTAAACTTGGCAGGAAATGTAATCATTTTCAATAGGTTGGTTATGGAAGAAGTTATTATCTACTTCCAAAATTAATATCTGTATAACAAGTCATGGGAAATGATGAACATGACGTGCTTTAATATTATATGTTAGAAGTCCAAAGATATATTATCCAATCATTTTATGAATCTCTCTTTACATTTCAGAATCTGTGATCCAAAAAAGTGAACTTTAGTATAGACAATAGAACTTGGTTCTTTTCTCACTATTTCCCAGCTTAGAACAGGATATGAGTTTGAAATTTCTCTTAGTCATGTAACACAGATATTACTTCAGAAAATATTACCTTTCTTCTCAGGTTTCATTAGTTGAATGTATGGGTTTTTGATTGGCACTACTTTAATTTAGTGCTAGCTTTTATTTATGCAATTAAATGGTTTTTATGGCTGCTTATCTTATGGCATAGACTCTGAGCAATGTGAAACTTAAAAACAACAACAGAAACCATACAAATCATATACGGCTGAGGTCACAAACAGCAATTGCAACCTACAGTAAAAAATAGATAGCAGAGCTTATTGAAATATGATTTCTGATGTAGTTGTGCTAATTTTTCTGGAATAAAAACTATAGCATATTAAGGTGCCATAGTGTCCTTTACTAATTCCACTGTCTTTTATTTGTAGTACACTGTACCAGATTTTTCTCTCCCTTAAAAATTAGGTGGTATGATTAACTGAACTTGTTGTATTCAAAACTTTGTCTCATTCAAATGTGATTGCTTTGGAAGGCCTTAGAACAGGGCTATCAAACTCCTGGCCCCTGGATCAGATGTGTCACATGCTGGCCATGGCCACGCCCCATTCAGCGAAGGGGGAAAAAGTCCCAATATGTCACATGATGTCACTATGAATTTGACACCCTTGCCTTAGAACATCATATGGTAATCTAAACAAGAATGGTGCCATCTCTTGCGGATTCTGAGGGAACACACTCAAATTTTGTTCCAGTAACATGATTACAAGTGATCTGACAGATTATGACACTAAGCTGTTGGTTTTTATAATTAGTTTATTTTAATGTTGCCTAGACAAATTGGTCTAGTTTAGCATCTGATTTTTTGGGGTATCCATTTATATTTGTTTATCTATGCTATAGTCTCAGAATGAAACTAAAGTATTATCACTGAATTCTTGCAGATAATTAGTAATATTTGTACATGGTTTTGTACATGGTTACCAACATCACGGTCTCTGAGTGACAAAGCAATAGCTAGAAGAGAAGCCCTTGTTATGCTGTATATATATAATATGTATTGTTTTGCACCAGGGTGTCAAACTCAAGGCCCGGGGCCCAGATCCAGCCTGCGGGGTGCTTAGATCTGGCCCACAGGGTTGCCCTGGAAATAGAAAAGGACTGGCCCGCAATGCCTCTGCCAGTGATAACAGAGCTCATGAGGGCTGCGTGTGGTCTCCCTGAGCTCCGTTTTTGCTGGCAGAGGGTTGCAGGAGGCCGTTGCAGCCAAAAATGGAGCTCAGGAACCCATTTTCTCTGGCAGAGTGTTCTGGCCACCACAGGTGCCCCCGACACGAATGATGCCATGCTGGCCATGGCCACCCCAGCCTCCCGGGGTCAAACACAACCCTGATGCGGCCCTCAATGAAACCGAGTTTGACACTCCTGTTTTGTACTCTTCAGAGTAAAATGCACCAAAGCAGCACAGAAGGTCACCTGTGCAATGAAAGTCACCAAACAAAACCAATATCTTGTACAGAATCTGTGTGGATGATGTCCTTACTTTCAAAGGACCATCTCTGATCTATATAGAAACATTGAATGTCCAGTATGTATGTATGTATGTATGTATGTATGTATGTATGTATGTATAAACAAAACCCCTATGGGTGATATGTCTTCCTCAATCTTACATCATCTGCCAGAAACCTGGAAGTTTAAGTACTCTGTATAGTATCTTAGCTATTTCTAATACTGCACTCTTCCGTAAAGAGAGCTTTTACCCTAATGGTATGGTAGATATCAGCTGTGATTTGAATGCCAGTCTGTAAAGGCAGTGCTGTAACCACTATACTATCCAGCTGCTTCAAAATACACACACACACACACGTGCGCAGCATACACACACACACAGAGGTATAGTGTGTGTCTGAAATTTTTCTGGGGATGATCAATCTCCCATTTTTTAGTAGTTCTTCAAAATGCTTTAAAAAATCATTTGTGGCAAAAAATAATACTATACATTTGACAGTGACATTGGCAATCTTTAAACATGATTCTCCCCTCTTTACTTTTTTTAAATACCAACATCATGGTCTCTGACTAACGAAGCAATAGCTAGAAGAGAAGCCCTTGTACAGCTGTTGGAATGTGACACAGGATGCCTGACAGAGCAATTAATCACAATGCTTTTCTGTGAATAGCTCTCTTTGGGGATAGTCATTAATACACACAAATGTACACATGCTTGCTTATATCACCCCCACACCAAAAAACACATACTATTGTTGGCTTGTGAAATTGAGAACCAACTGAGCATAGTATGAAGTGCACTTTTACTCCTGTAGGAATAATAAAGTAAAATCTGTTTAAAGGAACAGCAGATTTTTGATACAGATGAATAAAACCACCTTGATACTACTAGCTCCATCTATAATACGTTTTTGCTAGAAAACAGAACCCAAGCCATTGGGCTCCTAAGGCTGCTCAATTAGGGAAAGTTCTGTTCAAAGTGATATTTTTTTTAAAAAAAATTTTAAATTACATTTATATGCCGCCCTTCTTCGAAGACTCAGGGTGGCTTACAATTTTGGGATACAACCCAGTGTGCTCAGCAATAGCCTTCATTCCGTTGTATATGCCTGCTTATTACTAAGCGGCATTTTTACAAAGTCAGCTTATTGCCCCCAACAATCTTGGGTCCTCAATTTACCTACCCCTAGAGGATGAAAGGCTGAGTCAACCTTGAGCCTGGTGGGATTCGAGCCTACAGTAATTGTAGACAGCTGGAACTTAAATGCAGGCATTTAACAGCCTGAGCCACCAAGGCCCTTATATTCACAACTGGTTTGTGAGCATCTTGGTTGGTGAAGCGGAAACAGTGCAGCTTTAAATGGTGTTTGCTCATAGTGCAGAGAATAAGGCCTTTCAGATATAGCAATAGCACTTAGACTTATATACAGCTTTACAGCCCTGTCTAAGAGGTCTACAGAGTCAGCATATTGCCCCCCAACAATCTGGGTCCTCATTTTATCCACCTCGGAACGATGGAAGTCTGAGTCAACCTTGAGCCTGGTGAGATTCGATCTGCCAAACTGCAGGTAGCCAGCAGTCAGGAGAAGTAGCCTGCAGTACTGCACTCTAACCACTGCACCACCATGGCTCATAAAGATGCTACACTGATAATTATTGCAATTAATATAGATGGAGGTAAATGGAGTCATGATACAGGCAGTCCTCATCTTTTACAACCATTTGTTTAGCGACCAAAGTTACAATGGCACTGAAAAAAATGACTTACGACCATTCTTTACAAGTATGACAGCATTTCCAATGGCCACATGATCAAACTTAAGCTGCTTGGCTACAGGCATGTATTTATGATTGTTGCAGGATCCCTGATTGCCATTTGTGACCTTCTCAGCTGGCTTCCAACAATCAAAGTCAATGGGGAAGCCAGATCAGTTCAGAGTTTTGCAGTGTAAATTCAGCGCCAGGAAAGTAAACACAGATGGCTGATGCTTCATTTAACGCCTTTATAAACATACATCGTAAATTTTAGAATACCAGTTGTAGATTTCTCCAACATGGAGCAAGCTCAAACAGAAGCAGACATGTTACAGGCTCAGAACAGAACAGCAACTCAACTTCAGCAGGCAAGCAAGCAAGTTTCTCTTTCACTTTAGTTCAGCAGGCAAGCAAGAGAGAAGCAGTTTCATTTTCAATAGACAGACTTAGAGCTCTGCAGAGCTGCATAGCTTAATATAGAGCCACGCCTAGGCTACTTCTAGTTTCAGTTTCCAAACAGTCCTCATTGGTTGACTTAGTTGCCATGCCCATTCCAGTTCATGAATATACTCTGACAAGATCCCCTTAACAACTGTTGAATTTACATAACAATTGCAGTGATTTGCTTAACCAGCAAGGCAAAAAGGATCACTTAACAACCACCTTGCTTAGCAACAGAAATTCTGGTTATAGTTGTGGTTGTAAGTCGGGGACCACCTGTATCATATTATAGTTGCTAGATCTAGTCTCTTTTTTGACTGGTCACATATGGTAAGTAATATTTTGTCTCAATGGCTTTGATGTGCCTATAGAACTCTATGCATGCCGAAGTCTCTATTTTACAGAATCATAGAGTGAAGGGATTATCTGAGTCTTGGGATCCAACCTTTCCTGTTGCAGAAATCCAAACCAAAGCATCTCTGAGAGATGCTTGCTTTCCTCTGCTTGAAGACATCCAGGGAACGAGTGACCATTAGAACTCAGTGTAATGGTTTCAATTGTCAAACTGCTGTTTCTGTTACCAAGTTTCTTCTAACGTTCCACAACTTCTCCTTAAAAAAAGAGAAGCATGTACAACTTTGCACCACAGCAATGGAAGTTCAATAGCCCTCCACACGAAGGATGGAAAGCTCAAAATGAGAAGGAAACTGAAACGCCATTGAAACCATGTCTCAAACTTCCTCTTTCTGATTTCTATTCAGTTGAGAGGTCTTCAGGAGACCTGTACTCATGGCCTGGAAGAATAGAGGTATCATTGAGATTAGAGACCTTGAATTGCAGAAAGCTGTACCTACATTGAAACTCATGAAAGCAGAGATCTCTCACCTGAACTTGTGCCAGCTGAACCGAAGTGGGAGTGGGATTATCACACTTCATATTTCCTTTTCACTTAGACCTCCCTGTGCCATGTCAAAGGGATGTCACATTTCTAAGAAGCCCATAATCTGTTGTCTGTCATTCCAGAGAGCAGAGAATAAAAGGTATGGTACGGTTCTTTGCAGTTGAAAAAGTTAAGATAAACTTTCTGATAGTAAAACCAATTCAGCCCATTGTCTACTGAGTAATAGACTTCCCTTCACTAGACATGTTCAAAGCATAAATAGACCGATATCTATTGGAGATTCTTTAACAAGATTCCTTGAACTGAACAAAAATGGCCCTTTTATGTCTTGTAATTTTATTATTCTCTACTCTGAACATTAGAAAAGATCTAGAAGTCCTTGTATATATCCAATTTTGAACTGTGACCAGTCCATGCAATTGTAAGTAAATTTGCTTAAAGGAAATTAAACTGGTTTCAAGAAACGTTAGTATTGCAGATGAAAGATGTAATGAAATTCTTAACAGTTTTACCATCATCCTTTGAAAGTTATATTCCATAGTCATTTTCTATTCTGCTTGTGCTCATAATGATGTTATTTGAACATGTTCAAAGCTGAAAGCCCTATTCATCAATGGCTGTATTAACTCTACATCTCTGGAAAATTAGGGGAGAACAGAGAAGAAAAGAAATTCGGATTAATTTGCAATACTAATTAAGTTGAACCACAGTTAAATCCAGTTTATGCCATTTATTTATTTATAAGGATCTGAGATTTCAAGATAAATCTAAAAAAGGTCTTCTTTAAAAATTCAGAAATTTGTCTTGGAGGCAGTAAAAGGGCCTTAATCCACCCTATGGATTAAGGTGGAGTTTACACATTTTTTCCCAGAAAAAAATTACAAAGTATATACTATATTAAAATAGATGGAATGAGGTTTATGACAATTCAGGGCATTATTTACAAATTGGGTTGCTGTTCTCAAAGAGGCCTCTCACCCTATGGATTAAGATGGAGTTGCACTTTTTTTTCAGAAAAAAAATATAAAGTATATGTTATATTAAAACAGATGGAAGGACGTTTATGACAATTTATGTGGAGTAGGAAAATAATAATGCAGAAGACATAAAAAGGATGGCAGCTGTTACTAAAGTAATAATGATTATTTAAATAGGGGAATGCAAGTTAATGTAGACTGATTAGATGAAACAGATTTAAAAACCTCAGAGATTAGTGGAAGCAAATGTTTACTTCTATACTGCAACTCAGTATGGTATTTCTAGACTAACAGATACTGAACAAATGTGGAGAAGCCATAAGGTAATTATTTTCAGTCTGATCTTCTCCAGGGAAAATCTATTAGCCATAGCAAAAGGCATGGAGAAAAGCTGGATGTCAGAGTTCTTTGTGATCATAAAAAATCTGTTTAAAATGTTTATTTATATTTATTTACATCCCATCTTTATTTACTTATGAAGGTAAACACTCCTTTTCTTTCCTATTTTCTTCACAACAACAAACCTGGGATATGATTGGGCTGAGACAGAATGACTGGCCCAAAGTTATCCCACTGATTTTTATAGTTAAGGCAAAACTCATCTTATTTTTCTGAAAGGAATTTTCCAAGTAGCTTGCAAATAAACCAATGATCAGAATTCAGTTCATCTGATCAATAAAAACATATTAGAATAGCGACCCTACACAACAAATTAAAATAACAATTTTTGGAGCAGATAATAAAACAATAATTTTATTTTTTTAATTGTAGGCAATTTTGGTTTCCCAGTTTTTAGCTTGGTGTCTTAACCTAACTAAAAGTATGAACAACAAAGTTGATGAAATACGCACATGCCGTAGGAATGGAAAAGCTGTACCTTATATACTTTAAAGATGCCACTCATTTTCGTAGAAAATAATTATGGTCTTCCTTTACTGTTTGCAATTCCTGCATTAAATAATTGCATCCCATCATTTTAATTTGAGAGTTTTTAATTTCGAGAGTTTTTTCAGCATTTTATCCAATATTTCTTTCCCTGCCTGATGCACTCTAAATGTCGTTGGTAGAATTTCCACCAATATCTGTTTTCACTTCCTAGTTATGTTGGACTACAAATTCCATCAACTCCCTTCGCTTCCATTTTAATAGGCCTACCTTTCTACGAAATCACTGATCGATGCTTTGGCGAGGCCAGAATGAAGGAGCTTTTTGTATAAGACATTTGCTCATATCAATTCACCTTTTGCTATCCAGGAAGGTCAGCTCTTTGAAATAAGCTAAGTCAAGACATGGGTAGAGCTGTAATTTTAAAAATGCTCTTTACCAGGGCTGTCAAACTCCAGGCCCGTGGGCTGGATGCATCACACGCTGGCCACACCCACTCCCGGTTTAGCGAAGGGGGGGAAGTCCTGATACGTCACATGATGCCATTGTGATGACGCGAGTTTGACACCCCTGCTTTTTACTGTTGCAGGGTTCAAAAGTAGATTCATGAAAGCCTGTTGGAATTTATCACATTTTAACCTTAAAAAAAATCAACTCAGATTGAGTTTCTTCCTCACATTTACTTTTTTCCAAGGATTGGGTAATCATTAGGAAAAATCCTCCTAAAACAGTTCATTCATTTCTTAATTCCCCAATTCTGTACAAAATCTACATTCATCCAGACCAGCAGAGGGGGACTCTCATTCTATTCTGCCAGAACTGAACTTACTTTCCCTACCACAACAAGAAGAAAAAAAGTGAGAGAGGAAAGTACAAATGATTGAGTTTTTTCCGCTATCTGGTCTCTGACAGAAGATAATATGAGAGGTCTCAAAGAATACTACAACCCATGGTCCAAGGGAGTTATGGTGAAGATTTCGACTATTTGTGAACAGCATTAAAAAAAAAAACCTAATGGGAAATACAAGCATATCAAAAGGAATTGGGATAGATGACATTATGTTAAGAGTCCAGGCATTAATTTCCTGTATTGCCAAAATAATTAGAAAAGCAATGGAGCAGACAGAAAGCTGTATCTGTAACAGAGCTAGATGATAACGACACATAATCAAATAACCATTAATCAGTCAGATGATATCTTAATTAGTTCAACCAAAGTTCATGATGGATGATTTAAGAAATTTAATACTTACAAAATGTAATCCTGTGTTAACATAACATTGCCTTATCTTTACTTCCTTCCTTCCACCCCTCCTCTTCCCTCCTCATTCTTATTTGCATGTCATTTACCTGTTGGGACACTGGATAGTAGCATCTAGGTGACCTTACTAAGTAGGCTGAAGCTAATTTAATGGTCGGAAAGAAGACTATTAATACATCTTTTGGTTGTAGGTTAGACTGAGAAATTAGAGAAAAATAATATCCCAGGAGAATGAAATGACAAAATATCTCCATGTTGCTTCCAATGAAATTACATGGATCTGTCTGTATTATCTTTATTATTTATGTATGTATGTATGTATGTATGTATGTATGTATGTATGTATGCATTTATTTATTTATTTAATTGGATTTATATGCCGCCCCATCTCCAGGGGGACTCGGGGCGGCTTACACGAAAATATATATACAATAAATACAAAATTTATCAAATTAATTCTAATCCAATTATAATAAAATCTAATTAAAATACCCTTAAATTAAAATTCCCAACCCTGCTCAGTCCAGGCCGGCCTGTGCAAACAACCAAGTCCTGAGATCACGGCAGAAGGAGCGCAGGTCCGGGGCCAAACGCAGCTCCAGAGGTAGCTGATTCCAAAGGGTGGGCACCCCCACAGAGAAGGCCCACCCTCGGGGGACCACCAACCGACATTGTCTGGCCAACAGCACCCCCAGGAGGGCCTGCCTGTGGGAGCGTACCGGCGATTGGACCTCGATGCCGGTCCAAGCTTTATCACCACTTTTTCCTGTTCTAGCAGTTAAAACCTCAAATCTTAAGACTTACAGAATTAACTAGAAAATCTGGGAAATACAGTAACACTATTTTAGATTTTGAAGACTACACAAAAGCCTTTGGGGATTCAAAAAATATTTATTGGGATCTGCTTAGAAATATCATTAAGCTCCTTGGTAAAACATGCAGGGCAGCGGCTAAGGCTTATTCCCCAAACTCAGTCAGTGGATGAGATGAGCCAAACTGCTTTGGGTATTAAATACTAAACTACAGTGCTGTGTATTATGTACTTTTATATAATTGAGTTTTTTTTAAATGTATGCTGTTCACAACAGCCAATTCACCAACAAACGGAAGACAGCATTCAGATCTGGAAGTTTAAAACAGATGCTGGCTATGGTGACAGTGTGTGAACAAATTACAGAGAGAGGATATAAATGCTGATTTCTGTTTACGAATCACTTTGTAAATGATTTACAATGTTCCTATTAAAAAGATGCAACCTCCCACTTTATCACTGCTAAAAGGGAATGGGAACCAAAAGCCATTTCTAGCTCTCAGAACATCTTAATTAGACCATAATAAATGTATTTTTTATTATTATAATAGTTGCTGAGACCAGGGAAATGTGATTGTATGAGCTACATTTTCTATTTCCTAGCTATAAGATGTTTTCGTCCATTTTTGCATCAGCATGTGAATCCTTTCTGTTTCTCCAAAAATCAGCAAGAAACTCCAGCGGCATGTTTTGCATATTTCTCCTAATGCACAACATTTGTAATTCAGGTTACTGCAGTCCATTATTTCTAATACAGCACATTTTTATAAACATTCTTCTCAAGTGCATATATTGTTGTCTGCACACTGAATCAATCTCTTTATGTACACATTTTTCTCTGTTGGGAACTGCATTATAAGTAACTTTTGAAAAGTGTGGCTTTTGTTCTACCAGTTTGTTCCAGTTTACAAACAGTTGTGGAATCTGCAAATCAGTGGAGGGAGGCTGAATAAAAATCTGGACAAAATGAATTTCTCTTCCATCTATATTTGAGAAAGTTAACGCTGATGAAGTTACAATTCAAAGGCAAAATGGACCAAGATTAGAACTTGTACAGATGTAGCAATAGGTAGATCTGCAAAATCTCTTTTGCACTGAAATTGGCTCTTGTTGGCTGACTATTGAATATGTCTGTGAGGTTTTCTTGGCAACAATATGGAACTTATTTACTGTCATGGCTGACTCACTAGACACCCCATTCGCAACCAGACAACAGAAACAGGGAGAGGGGGTGGGCAGGTTTTGAGTGCAATGGAGGGTTGGGAGGGAATTGTGGAAAGCAAGAGAGCCAACTGTTGCCTAGCAACATCCTAGTGCCCGGAGATCAAATGATGGGGAAGCACCTAGGCGCTCAGACTGTTTCCCTAAACAATTTGACTGTAAATGATTGGTCAACAATGAACAGTGGGTGTCCCAGGGGGAAAAAAGTGGATTTTACCAATGCTACTTCGTGCATGAGAACTTCAGAACTGGCTTTGCTTCTTCTGCATGTGGAATTACCAGTAAACTTACACTCTTGGTAAAACAATATCCCAGGCATTTCATATGCCAACAGGACAGTTGACATTTGCATTGTGATATTCCAGGTGCTTTCAAATTCCCAGTCTAGTCTACTTTCTTGCCAGTATGCCCCCTAATGATATTCCCTCAAAAAGTCTCAAAAAGTCATCAGGGTTAGATTCTGCTATTATTTGGATGAGATACTGTAAGGGAATATATAGTATCTCATCCAAATAATAGCAGAATCCTGATGACTTTTTGAGCTCAGATAACATGCTACCAACTGCTATGAGTTGACAGTACTTATTTACTGAAGAAATGTCTGTATTTGTTGAGTATTGGCCATGCTAGTAGATGCTTATAAAAACTGCAGTGTAAAAAACTACCAGGTTTCCTTTCTTATTGTATTGAAAGAGAGAACAAATTTGTAGTTGTCACTCTGTCATCATCAGTATTTATGGTATTATACAGACATACTTTAATCCAGCCACCCTCATTTCTACAATAATGTATTATTACCAACAGCAGCAGAACTCATACTCAGTAAGGTCAGTAGAGTAATATTTTCTTATTAGTGTCTTTGATTATTTCAAAACTGCAGCAGAAACTGATAGATAACAATTAAATGTGCACTTTTCATTCATTATTGACGCTCTGCTCTTTTAACTACATTTGGGCTTGATAGGGAGAGAGGGAACTGCCAGCAATGACCTTCACTCAAAGTGTTTTGTCAGTTTTCAAGGTGAAAATAAGGACCTTTTCACAAAACGTAAAAAGGAAGGCAAGAAATAAACCATATGGAGTCCTCAAGAATTTGAGTTTCCATTGGAAGATGCACCAAATCAGTGTACAGTTGTTTTATGATTATCAGAACTTAACAAAATTTGTCATATTTACAGAGCTGGGAATTAAATGTCCATCAAAATTCAGGTATCTGAATTCTGAAAGCCGAAACAGAATATTGATCACAAATATCTCTTTTGAAAATGTGTGTTTTGATAGAATAGTTCCACCTTCTGTTTTTTCAAAGGATGAGCCTGGAACTAGCCTTTCTATATATTCATCCATCCCATCCATCCACCATCCATCCAAATATTTTAACCACCACAATCAAAACAGCTGATTTTTCAATCCATACACAGATGTACAGATCAGTGGTGGGATTTAATTTTTTTTTACTACCGGTTCTGAGGGCATGGCTTGGTGGGTGTGGCTTAGTGGGCATGGCAGGAGAAGGATACTGTAAAATCTCCATTCCCACCCCACTCCTGGGGGAAGGTTACTGCAAAATCCCATTCCTTCCCCACCCCACTAACCTGCTTTCCATTTCCGTTCTCCTGTGCAGGGCAACAAAAGAAGACCCAGCCAATCAGCTGGGACTCGGGAGGCAGAGAATAGATGGGGGTGGGGCCAGTCAGAGGTGGTATTTGCCAGCTCTCCGAACTACTCAAAATTTCTGCTACTGGTTCTCCAGAACTGGTCAGAACCTGCTGAATACCACTTCTGGTACAGATTCTATTTTGAAGGCAAAACAAACTTGAGATATTTTCTGCTCCATAACAAAGACAAATGTTGGTGGTTCTTGATGACAGGACTCCATCTTATACTGAATCTGAAATAAGATTAACTCAGGGGATACTCAGCAGGATACATGTCACATTATGTTTTCTTTTGACTGATGATAAATTAGTCCTGCTTGGAGGGCCATATAAGACATTACTAAACCTTACCCACTTGGAAAACATATATATCATCACATAAGACAGCATTTCTCAAAATGTGGGTTGCAACTCTAGGGTGTCACAAGGCACTAAATGAAGGTTTGTCCTAAAATACAAGCAGACTTACCAGTTTGATGCAAAAATATGCTGAATGCAAAGTCCTAATACTGTTCCAGAGTTCCAATGAAGCCAGAGTATTTTCTGGTTGTTGTTGTTGTTGTTGTAGGGGGTTTAGGACAACTTGCTGCAGTCAACTTGCTGTGGGACAATTCAATGCTGTATTTATCATTTCATTCAAGTATTTTTTATTATTGGTGACCATGTTTTTGTCAAAATTATGTAACTATATTTCAGGATTGACTTTTTAATTTTAATATTATTGGTCATGGTGTCAAATCCTGGACTCAGCACAGGAGGTGCATGGTGGGAAGTCCATCCTGAATTTCATTGGAGGCTGCTGGAGGCTGCAAGCAGTGAGCAATATGGAGTTGACGAACAGCTGATCCTGACCGAATGAAAGCCAGCTGACGAGCAGCTGATTGAGCCTGTCAGCGGCCTGACAATCATCTGATTGAGCCTGCTGGATGATTGGCTGCTCCAGCAGCAGAGGGATGTGGCTCCAGCCTTCAAAGGTCGCTGGGAGGTGGAAGCTTCCAGCACCAACTTTATTCCTTTCTTGCTTATTAACAGAACTCACTGTGTGCTGAGAAATCGGCTTAATAAACCATTTGGGATCTGGAGTGAGTGGCATTCTGATTGTGGTTTAGATCCAGAGCTTGGACCTTTGAGACACGGTACCATTGAAATTAATTTACCTTTTGTATTTGTTGAATAGTCCCACAGCGAATTGTCCTACGGGAAATGGGCCACGGATTGTCCGTGGTGGTGGATGTGTTTAATAACTATGTGTTTTGCTGAAGGGGATTAAAATGGAGGAGAAAGGAGGAATTGCTGTGTAGGAAGCAGAAAGGAAAAAAGAGGATATGATCAGGGAAAAATTTACAGGCAGTGAACATTAGGTTAGAAGAAGATGGCAGGGTGGTTATCTCAGTGTGGCTTCCTGGGAGAGAGTGACAAAAGCAACTTATAGCCTGCCAGCGTGCTTCAAATGGCAGTATTTCAAAAGCAGTTTAAAATAAGATGACTTAAGGTATTGAAAACACCCCTTTCTGTTCTTTTGTTTCCTTGCCTTTTCGTGAATACAAATGGCTGTTTTCAAATTGAAAGCCAGAGTTTAGGAATTACTTTACAGCAAGTGTCTTCATCCTACTCATTAAAATGGCTTTCAATTTTTACTTGGCCTTTATTTTCAATGAAGCAGTTTCAGTTTAGAAAGTTGTAAAGTTCTGTTGTGGTTTTGCATCATATATTGATTAAGATTTAATGATGAAAGGTATGTGGTATACTCTGCATATTTTTTTCCCAACCTAAACCCTAACCACTCATTTTATTCATAGGTAAGGGAGTTGCACTAAAACATTTGACATGGTGATGAGATCACAGAGTTATACAACAATAAAGCCAATATTGTTTAGCTTGTGATCATGGATGCATATAATCTGTAAAAAAAATGCAAAGTCAGAGAATCCCAAATCCTAGCAATTCAACCTTGACCTTTGCATTTTCTTCATCATTACAGTCAAACCAATACACCAAATGTTTTCATTGGAAACAGGAAAATCTATAGAATATCCTTAATATCACTTTCAGAATTCATAATTTCTCTTCAAAATATAATTTGATCCATTTGATAGTGTATTCTCACAAGGAAGCAAACATGGGGTGGAAATATTTACATATATGGCCATAAATACATGGTGTGCTGTGAGTTAATTTTATGAGTTTACTTGCAAGTAAATTTTATGTGATAGACTCAGATAGCAGATTGCAGAATCATAGATCTCTAAGTGAGTCTGTGATTCTGTGACAACTCAATCTGCCTGCTTGCTCTGCTTAACTTTGGATAAAAGTTGCTCTTTTTAAATAAAAAATTCAATATTTACATACATGGTGTGTTGTGAGTTAATTTTGTGAGTTTGCTTGCTAGCAATTTTATGAGTTTGCTTGCAAGCAAATTTTATGTGACAGACTCAGGTAGCAGATTGCAGGATCATAGATCTCTAAGTGAATCTATGATTCTGTGAGCAACTCAATCTGCCTGCTCTGCCTAATTTTGGGTAAAAGTTGTTCTTTTTTTAATAAAAAAATCAATATTTACATAAATATTTATAATATTTACATACAAGCCAGGCCCAGCCAGTCACATGACCACCAAACCACACCCAAAAATTGGGCTACACCCGCAGAACTGGTTGTTAAGAAATTTGAATCCCACCCCTGATAGGGAGGGATCCATAAAGGATAAAAATCAAAAGATACCAGTATATGGAAGTATAGGTATGAAGAACAAGAAGGAATAGTATAATTGATAAAAGTTCTTGCAATAAACATTTGTATATGGAGTAAATTTATTAGGATTACCTTACTGGCTCCTGTGATTGTAAGTGAAATCAATCCATTCACAATTATAATACAGATGTACAGATGTACATTGAATTATAATTCAATGTACAGAATTAAAAAAGAGAGGGTGATATCCTCAAGAATTTATCAATCAATTTTCAGTATATCTATTATGTTGGAGATCAGATCATAAGCTAGAATGTTTCTTGCTTGCATTGAAGCAAAAAAAAAAGGATTCTTGAATATGACATGAAAAAAGGAATACTAGAAAAAAAGATCATGAATTATTACATTCCCTGTTGACTCAGATCCATTATTTTGGCTCTATTACTGGCCTGTAACAGAGCATACAACATCAAATAGACCGTGCCTGCAAGAATGTAGCTCTCAACAGCTAATACTGTAACCTTATGTATCTCTGATTTTAAAGTAAGAAGAAAATATTTCCTTAAGGAAACTTAAAATAGGCCCTCAAAGAAATATGATTGTTGCTCTTGACTATGTACAGAATATATTTGTTTATTTGGGCAACAAGCTAGACTAGATAGTGAATGATCAGTTTCAATATGGCAATTAGCAGACAGGAATTAGGATCAAGGGAATTGAAGCTATATTTGTGCAGATAGTCCTTGATTTACAATCATTCAAAGTTACAATGGCACTGAAAAAAGGGACATATGTCTGTTTTTCACACTTAGGTCCCTTGCAGCACCCCCTTGGTCACATGATCAAAATTTGGACACAGCAACTGGGATGTATTTATGACGGATTGCAGTGTCCTGGAGTCATGGGATCACTTTTTGCAACTTTCTGACAAGTAAAATCAACTGGGAAACCAGATTCCCTTAACAACTATGTTACTAACTTAATAACTGCAGTGATTCACTTAACAAGAGAAAAGTCGTAAAATGGGGCAAAACTCAATTAACCATTGTCTTGCATAGCAATGGAAATTTTGGGTTCAATTGTGATTATAAGTTGAAGACTACCTCTACTGCTTATTTATTGGGTTGCCTATGAATTGATTCTGATGCTATCTATATCCATCTTTTGTACTATTCTAAAACTTTACTCATCCTTAGCGAATAAAGTTGGGAAATGTTTCATTTCATGTGTATTTGTTATTAAATGTATAACTTCCCTTTGAAATATATGTATTTGTTTTGAGCAGAATGAGAAAAGCTGACGAGGTTAACTATCATTAGAGGGGTGATGAGAGAGCAGCATTGAGACATTATCCAAATGTGATGGTATTACCAATCTTGCTGTGGTAAATTATGGGTTGTAGCATTCAGTGGGACTAATTTTATCCTGAAGCGCATTTTCAATCATGTTTTTTAGTTCATTACCTTAGCCATGTTGTTTAACTCTGACACTATCATTTAAGGGTGAATTACATTTCAAGTTTTAAATTAGGAGATCATGGTTTCACTCATGCATGTTTCTGACTTAAGCTAAAGTATGGATGACGGGCAGACCAAGGAATATGGTCGATTGCCAGAGTGTCTTATATAGACTGTAGTTCTATTCTGTTTCTGCATTAATTTGCATTGTTCCAAATGCCAAAAATCCTCTTAGCTACATATTTGACCATATAGGTCATTCTATCATTTTTCACCTTGTTTTTCAAAGTTCCACTCCATTTCACATCTACAATAATCGTTTGATGTGAACACTGTTTACCAGATATGAATGGGAGAAAACATTTAACAAACAGAATACAGAAAACATATGGAAATGTGGAACATTTAGAAAGCAAAGAATGAGCCTTGAATTGCTATGGCTTCCACAAAGGTTAGATATGTCTCACCAACTTTCTCAATAGTTCTGAGACTCAAGAAGCTAGAAAAGACAATCTGGTAGATAGTGCATTTATATATATATATATATATATATATATATATATATATATATATATATATATATATTTGTTTTCGTAGACCCGAATACACCAAGACCTACATACCTTTACCCGTGAAAATCTACGAAAACAAATATATATATATATATATATATATATATATATATATATATATATGTAGGTCTTGGTGTATTCGGGTCTTGTCCGTGTATGATTGAGAATACCTTGGCAACGTTTGACGAATCTCATCCGTCATCTTCAGGCTGGTGTCTTCAGCTTCGTTCTCCTGGGAGAAGTGTGTGATCGTGGCTGTTTTTCCCTTTTAAACTCTAGAGTTGGATGTGTTGTTACTTTTTGATTGGTTTGTGGAGTTGATGTATGCAGATTGGATGGCTTTTCCTGAGACCCTGTGTGGCTGAGGTGCTGGCTGTGTGTCTCTCAGCCACAAAAACCAACACCGGACCCAAAATAACACATGATGCCACCAACAATCTCCTTCACCAGACTCAAACCCAAGCCCACACAGATGAAAGGCAACCACCATCCAGAAACCAGACCATGGCTGCAACACCAGCTGCTACACCCCTCCAACCCCCAAACTAAGCAAACTGACACACGCTATAAACACATAGCCAGACCTCAAACTCGGAGCCAAACCAAGGCCCAGAATGCCACATCACAGCCTTCCACCCAGGATACTACATCACAGAACTCAGGAGATCACAACACAAAACATCAGGAGGTTGCAGCACAGACAACGACCCAGGAGATTACAGCACCACACCCAGGACATCACAACAATAGAACTCAGAAGGTCATCACACAGCCCATTACCCAGGTCGTTACAACACAAAGGCTGAGAGACACACAGCCAGCACCTCAGCCACACAGGGTCTCAGGAAAAAGCCATCCAATCTGCATACATCAACTCCACAAACCAATCAAAAGTAACAACACATCCAACTCTAGAGTTTAAAAGGGAAAAACAGCCACGATCACACACTTCTCCCAGGAGAACGAAGCTGAAGACACCAGCCTGAAGATGACGGATGAGATTTCGTCGAAACGTTGCCAAGGTATTCTCAATCATACACGGACAAGACCGAATACACCAAGACCTACATACCTTTACCGTGAAAATCTCTGAAAACATATATATATATATATATATATATATATATATATATATATATATATATATACACACACACATATATATACACATACATATATATACACATACATATATATAATTCAAAATAACAACACATCCTTTGACAAGGAGGCGTTGGTGAGACCCCTCCTAAAGAAGCCTGCCTTGGACCCGACCGTGTTAGACAACTTTCGTCCCGTCTCCAACCTTCGCTTTTTGGCGAAGGTTGTTGAGAGTGTGGTGGCTCAGCAGGTTCCGCTTTTCCTGGATGAAGCGGACTACCTGGATCCGTACCAATCGGGCTTCCGACCCGGTTACAGCACGGAGACGGCATTGGTCGCACTGATGGATGATCTCTGGAGGGCCCGGGACAGGGGTTTTCTCTGTCCTGGTCCTATTGGACCTCTCAGCGGCTTTTGATACCATCGACCATGGTATCCTTTTGCGTCGCCTCCGGGGTTGGGAGTGGGGGGCACTGTTCTTCAGTGGTTCTCCTCCTACCTCTCGGGCGGTCGCATCGGTGTTAGTGGGAGGGGTTGGTCGACCCCGAGGGCTCTCTCTTATGGAGTCCCGCAGGGGTCGGTCCTTCCCTCTCTTATTTAATATCTACATGAAACCGCTGGGTGAGATCATCCGTGGTTTTGGGGTGAAATCCATCAGTACGCTGATGATACTCAGCTGTACCTTTCCACCCCTGGCCAGATCAGTGATGCCCTCTCCCTGATGTCCCGGTGTTTGGATGCGACGGATCTGGATGAGTAGGAACATGCTCGACTCAACCCGGCCAAGACTGAGTGGCTTTGCGTGTGGCGTCTCGGCCCAGCCAGGATTGTTTATCCTTGGCCATAGGGGGTGAGGTGTTACCCCTGTGGATAGGGCACGGAATCTGGGGTCCTCCTGGATGTACGGCTCGGTTGGAGGAGCAGGTGGGGGCCGTCGCCAGGGGCCTTTGCCCAGCTCCGTCTTGTTCGACAACTTCGCCCTTTTCTGGACCGGGCGCCACGACGGTTACTCACGCCCTGTCACCTCGAGACTCGACTACTGCAACGCTCTCTATCTAGGACTGCCCTTGCATACCATCCGGAGATTGCAGTTGGTGCAGAATGCGGCCGCGGATGGTGATGGGAGTTACCCGGTTCTCTCATGTTACCCCCTGCGTGGCCTGCATTGGTTACCGATTGCGCTCCGGGTGAGATTCAAGGTTTTAGTTTTGACATTCAAAGTCCTACACGACATGGGTCCCCAATATCTGAGGGAGCTTCTTCCAATATCTAGTGCCGGCCGCCTGTGCGGGCTCATAGGCAAGGACTCCTCGGGGTCCCATCGGCGAGCCAATGCCGGTTGGTACTTCCCCGACGAGCCTTCTCTGTTGCGGCCCCCGACCTCTGGAATCAACTGCCTCTGGAGCTCCGTCTGGCCCCTGATCTCCACACCTTCCGCCGAATTAAAAACTTGGTTGTTCGACCAACCCGGGCCGTGACCCTTCCTTGGGTGGAGGGATGTTTTTAATGTATTTTATTTTATTGTTGTGTTTCATATTTGGGCTTGTTGGTTTAATGTCTTTTTAAATATTTATTGTTCTATGTTTTTTGTGTTTCATATTTGGGCTTGTTGGTTTAATGTCTTTTTAAATATTTATTGTTCTATGTTTTTAGCTGTGAGCTGCCCCGAGTCTTCGGAGATGGGGCGGCATACAAGTTCAAATATAAATAAATAAATAAATAAAATCCCTCAGCAGAAATGCAAAATGCAGATTCAAATACATTTTTAAAAAAGTAAGGTTGCAGGATGTAATCTGAATCAATCATGGGGACCCAAAATTTATTCTTCCAAGCTTTCGGGCCCGTGTTGTAGCCCATCCTCAGGGGACTGTCATATACCATAGCTATATGAAGGATTTTGATTTTAGTTTCTACAGTTAGTCCTCCTCTTATGATCACAATCAGAACCAGAATTTCAGTTGCCACACAAGGGGGTTGTTATGTGAACCGTGCCCAATTTTACCATCTTCTTTGCCATAGTGGTTAAGCAAATCACTCCAGTTGTTAAGTGACTCAGGAAGTCATTAAGTGAATCATATTTTCTATTAAGTGTGAGGATTGATTGTAAGCCACTTATTTTTCTGTTTGTAACAGTCCCTAAAGAAATGCTGTGAAAATATCGACAGACCCCTCACATCCTGGACATAAACTGTTTCAACTCCTACCCTGAAAACAACTCTATAGGGCACTGCACACCATAACAACTAGAAACAAGGACAGTTTTTCCCAAATGCCATCACTCTACTAAGCAACTAATTCCCACAATACTGTCAACTTATTTACGAAGAGTGTATTACTGTTATTCCTCTACTACTAGATTATAATAATACTTCCTATCTTTTCCCACATCTGACTATAACTGTGTTGCTTGTATCTTACAATTTATATTGTTTTATTTGTTTCCTAGTATGATTTGATTGCTTATTAGTAACCTAGGACTATCACTAAGTGTTGTATCTTATGATTCTTGATGAATGTATTTTTTTTCCATTATGTACACTTCAGCTGACTGAAGTTCTTTACTTTTTTTAATGTGTCAGCAGTCAGCAAACAATCAGACCAAACATTAGAAATATATTTTCTCATGGCGTATCACTATTTGAGATGGAACAGATCAGCTTAGAGGACAGCAGGTTCTCCTTAGAGCCTGAGCAGAGGCTATGTGATCAGTTATTCAGATGCTGAAATCATGTCCCGCTTGAAGCAATAGGCACTAATAAGAGTTTCACAACAAGGTAATAATGAAGTTTAGAGATCAGATTTCTGATTAGTGAACCAGCTGGTTGTAGGGCAACAAAAGATCAAAGCCAGATGGAAAATCCATATGCCATATCTGTTTATTAAAGCAAGATTCTGCCGAAGCATGAACATAGCAACATAAAGCAGGATGAGAGCCTACTCATTACAGCAATGAGCCTGTGTCTTTCTGTATGTGTATCTCTCTCTCATGTATATCTACCATATATGTACATACATACTGCTACAGCTTACCACAGTCTTCACTCCGGTCCGCTCTTTGAGTGGGAGCCGGAGCCATCCCTGATTGGCTGATTCCGTTTGACAGCTCAGGATAAAAGAGCTGTCAAACGGAGTCAGCTGCTCTCTGTCAGCCGGCTGCCTGGTTAGCTTGCGGCATGCCACGGCTGTGCTACTTTATTACAATAAAACCTCTTAGCTTTTCCTCAAGCCTCTGCCTCTTTACTCCCACGCACCAAACTTAAAATATACATACATGAAATTAATAAATTAGGCTCCTGCTTAAATTTCAGGCCGTTCACATTCCAGGTTTTTCAAGGGAGGGAAAAAAATGGTGCTTTGATTTTCTCAAAGTGTGTCTGAGATGCTACTTTTATTTTCCTGCATTATCTCGGAACAGGTAGCCTGCTAGTTTGATTCAGCCACTTGTTCAGCTGTAGGCCTGAGATAAGGAACTGTTTCCCCCACTGATTCTTCAATATTTTCAGACAAATGAGAAGCAGCTGACATTTGAGGCTCACATCTCAAGAGAACTGAGATCTCTTGACAGTAGGCCTGGCCAGAATATTTTTGAGGCCCTTTCCAAACAGATGATGCTGTGTTGAGAGATATTAGGGTAAATTAAAAGCTATTTAAAATTGTAATTGTTTTTCAGAAAATGGTGACTGTGTTAGGTTCTGTACAAGGAAAGAAAAATATACAAGTGTTTCTTAGGATCTGCTTTTGTTCAAGCAGCTGGAGTTAGTTGCTATGGGGACAGAGTATGAACATGGTGTCATAGCACGAATCTCTAGAAGATTGGTTTTCTGCAACAAAATCTTTCTGATAAGAAAAACAATATAGAAAGAGGCTTAATAATTTATTACATGATCCAGAATGCTAACACAACGGGCAGTTCATTGTCTAAGAGGAAGAAACCAAAAAGCAGGGTTAATGCTTCACTCGGAAAAAGAGAAAGATTTATCCCACTTTTGCATTCCAGATGAATGGATAGAAATAATGTATTGATAGTAATTGAATATTTCTTTTTGTGGGGTCCTTGGTGCTCTCTGAGCGTGATTATTTTTTTGCAGATATTTCATTACCAAACTAGGTAACATCATCAGTGGTATCAGTTACCTGGTTTGGTAATGAAATATCTGCAAAAAAACCCAACAACAACTAAGCTCAGAGAGCACCAAGGACCTCACAGTTTAACCCTAAGCTACAAATATTTTCTTCTATCAGTTTCTCCTTTTTAGTGAAATTTATTCTTTAGATCTTTTGCCACCTTAGATGTAAGCCTAGTTCTGGAATAGAATCTGCGTTGGGTGAATTGCATAGGGTGACCTGAATCCCTTGTCAACTTTCAATACTATAGATTAGTATACTGTATTAGCCAGCTGGAATGATTATATGTAGCTCTTCCCCTTGGTGATTTCATTCCTATTGTGAAATGCAAATAGTGAGACACTGGAAGTTCTCTTATACTGTATCATATGGTTTCGTCCTCTTAATAGGAGTGTAAAACTGGCGGCCTATGGGCCGGATGCGTCACATGCAGGTCACGCCCACCTCAGCTCCACGAAGGGGGAAAACATTGTGAAACGTCCTGTGACAGCAACGTGACGTGGCGAGTTTGACACCTGTGTCTTAACAGGACTGTTAGTATATTGACTGTAAGATTTTAGACTTGAGTATTTCCTAGCACCTTGGATAAGGAATGGTGTTGGCAAAATAGTTCCCAGGCTAGAGAGAATATTATATCAATATTGATCAGGTCAAGAGCAGTAGCATAATGGCTACATATCTATTGAGTCAGAAAAGTGGGAGGAAGAGGCTTAGAAATGGAGAGAGTAAATTGAAACATGGGCTTTGAGTCCAGCATGCTGCAGTAGGTAGCTTTTTTGAGTGTATTCTTATCTGCAATAAAGAAACTAATCTAGCCATGTCCTATCAGAGTGCTAGTAATCCAATTATTGAATATGGAGTTAAGTGTCTGGAGAGTCATGATTTATACTGACATGCCTCTCACACATACTCCTACAACACACACTCTTCTCATTCCCACTAAAACATTTTAGAGCCGGTTCAGTAGCAGATACTGGCTTGCGAAATGAGAATTAATTTGCATCAGAAAAAAGTGGAAGAAATTCTTACAGTCTAGGTGAATTTGGTTATATGTTCCTCGAAGAAACAAATAATGTGGTGGCGTTTACTGATTCTTTCCTTTGCCAAAGTTTGTCTGGCAGCATTTGCATGGAATTAACCCTTGTGGATCTCAAAAAAAGCTGAGCAGGGTTGGATCTAGTTACTGATGCCGCCCAAAAAAATTCTAGGACCATAATAACAACAACAACAATAATATCTTGTGTGGCTTTCAAATATAGACAGATCATCATTTGGAACAGAACACACCAGATATCACAGTTGTCGAAAACTGAAACATACAATTTATTGATATTGCTGTACCAGGAGATACCAGAGTCGAAGAAAAAGAACTGGAAAAAAAATCACAAAATATCGTGATGTGGCCATACTGGCTGCACAGTTATGGATGAAACATGTAACAGTGATACCCATTGTTATTGGGGCACTTGGTACAATGTCCAAGAATTTTGCAAAATACTTCAAGAAGTTGCAGCTTCCTGCTGTAGCGCCAGCAGAGCTTCAAAAGGCTGCTCTACTCTGAACAACATACATTTTAAGAAGATACTTGGTTGATACCTAGGATGCTGGCAGCAACCTGTATCAACCATCAGAGCCAGTCACTGGTATTTGTGATAGATTGTTAAATGTTCAGTTGATTGAGTTTCATGTTTAATGAATAAAAGATGATGATGATGATGATGATGATAAAGTAAATATTACTTTGTTGTTTCAAAAAAACCTCCATGGAATTTCCTGTTGTGGTGCCTGCCCTTCAGATACAGCATCCTCACAAATACCTATGTGGCTCTCACCAGGATGATGTTCAGAAAGTCTCTGAAAACTTGGCTTTGCCCTCAGACCTGAAGGTAGGATAGTGGTTGAGCCCATCAGTTTTTCTTTGGTGCGTTGTATTTGCATCTTATGCATGCATTTTTAAAAAAATGGCTCTTTATTTTTAATGTAGAAACAAGAATTGTTTGGGCAGCCCCAAAATTTAAATAAAGAAATAATAAATAGCCGAGTTCTCCCAAAGATGCTTTTTCAAAAGACAACTGGACTTTGTTTTTACTTGAAGATGTTTCACTTATCATCCAAGAAACTTCAAGCCTTCAAGAAAAAGTAAAGTCCAGTTGTCTTTTGAAAAACTACCTTGGGAGAACTCGGCTATTTATTATTTCTTTATTTAAATTTTGGGGCTGCCCAAACAATTCTTGTTTCTACATTAGAAATAAAGAGCCATTTTAAAAAAAATGCATGCATGTTCAGAAGATGCAAACACAACATACCAAAGAAAAACTGATGGGCTGAACAACTATCCAATCTCCATAGACAAATAGCTGAGTTCAACTCAAAGAAGACTTTACCTTTATTAACTGTGTCTTTATCTAGAGGAGGGAAACACAGTTTCAGTCATCCTTGATGTTATTTCCATACTGAATTATTGGTAGATACCCTTTCTGTAATTGTAGCTGAGGAAATTTCAGAATTTCACTTGGCCCAAACTATGGCATATAGGTTTTCCATCAAAATCTACAGGCTTCTGTTTGATTCTGATCAAGACTGAAATGCATGTTGCAGCCTTAAAAAGCTCTACACGGTTTAGCACCAGGTTCATTATGGGCAATTGGCTTCTAAGCAGACCAGCTTGGGAATTAAATTGATGCTTTTTATTGCCTTAGGAAATGCAGTTATGTAAGCATGAGAGAAAGCATCTTGTCTGTGGTGATGCCATATTGTGGAGTGTTATTTCAAAATGTAATCTGTCAGCCTTCTTTGTGTGTATGTGTCTTTTGCCAGACCGATTCTTTTATCTTCGCTTTTCTTCTCTCTTTTCTTTTTGGTGCACTATCTATTTTAATAGTTGTTCTTTTTAAATTTGTTTTCTTTCACTGCTAGGCTTGTGTGTTGCTTCCTTAAAGGGACAGTTGTATTTTGTCACTGAACTGGCATTTTTATTGACTATTCCAAGCTTATAATCATATTATAAATTTATAAGACATTTTAAAACGATGAAACAGGATAAAATCATCATATCACAATCCCTACTACTACTACTAGTACTACTACTATAATTAGATTCCTTAAGACCAGCAGAAGATCTTCTTAAGCAGAGTTCTGCTCATGGTTTCCACTGGTGGAATGATAGACATCAGTGTTGTTATTTTGCTCTTAATTCTCAACACTGACTGGCATATATATTTTTTCAAGGTCTCTGAATATTTGGGAACTGAGTTCATGGGGCAGATATACAACTACATAAAAAAGAGAGAATTAGGAAGCATCATTATCTTCTTTATCAAACCATCTGCTTCTCAAGACAGATTATAAACCAAAGTACTAATTCTTATATTTTTAAGGCAAAATTTAGAATCAAAAGCTGCATTTCCTCTGGCAGAATGTCAAAGATATATCTAATAAGCTTCATATGTTCAGTTCTAGTACAACGATAGGTGCCATTAATGAATAATTAAAAAATAAAACTTTACTACATGTCATCTATTATCAAATATGTATGTGTGTGCATGTGTCAAATACATATCAAATATCAAATACAGCATATAATGATAGTATTTAATAGCTAATTTTTGCTACTTCAAACATTGTTTAAATGTCAGCTACTGAACCATTCTATGTCAAATACAAGCATGACAGATTTGCTGTACATTTGATCATTCAGACAGCATTCAACATCAACATGGGGCTTCTGGGGGAAAAACGGTGGGCTGAAGATGGCTCTGTGAAAAGGAGAGCTGGAAACTGTGGCAGAGAATAGATTGGCTTTTTGATAATTCCTCTCTGGACAAGGAAAGGATTTGAGATCATCCACAAGTGCTCTGGATAGCTTTTCCTTGCAGTGTCCAGTGGGTTTAGAGAGACAAGAAAAATGCCATCTTGCTCAATCCCCAGTCAGCACTTTTAGATGCTAAGTTTGCATTTTTTTTTCTAGTCATTGTCAGAAGTTATTTGTTAACTGCTTTTTGGCTATTAGGAACCTTTGGATCAACAAGTTTGAAAACATTGACTGAGTTTCCTTCAGTCCTTAGTGAAAGCCATTTAACTACAAGTTTAAGAACTTTTAAAAAGTGGGGGGAGGGAGGATAAACAGGCTGATTTAAAACTTGATTTTAGAAAGTTGCAAATGGACTAAAGGTTCAGATAAATAAATACATTTTGGAATTACTGATAAAAAAGATCTTTCCTGTGGGAAAATGCTTTTGTTTTGAAACCTAAGATTTTAAAAACTGAACACTAGAGGGAACTAGAGAGAACTGAAAATTACAATTAAGGGAGAAGAATACTTGATTTACAATTACAAAAACAAAACATTTTAACATTGGGCATGTTGAAAGATATTTTTGAACAATGGAGCAATAAGTTGATCTGGGCAGTGTCTGGCTCTATAGACTAAAAGGTGTTAGGGAAGAGAAGCAAGTTCTATCTGACAAGAGTGAAACTAAGCTGAAAGTGGATTCTTACAAGAATAACACAGAAAATGGTGTTATACTAGGTATACAAAACAAACCAGCTGATGCGGTGGTGGGATGCTACCGGTTCTGCCTGGCTCTATAGAACCGGTAGCTCTGAAGAGCAGCAGACACAGAACCGGTTCTGTGTCTGCTGCTGTTTGGCCCACCCGCCCGCCCGGGCTCTTACTTGACCTTTATTTCCTGCTTTTTCAACCTCAGCTGCTTTGTGCAGCACAGCTGCGGTTGAAAAAGTAGTAAAAAAGTGGTTTTTCAAACACTGCGCAGCTGCGCACAGAGCTTATCAGCTGTCTGGGCAGCACAGCTTTAGGTGTATTACATGTGCAAAATGTTTTGCATGCGCACGCAAAAAGTAATCACTGAACTGGTAGTAACACCAGTTGAATCCCACCCCTGAGCTGATGTCGTAATAATTAAAGAGATATACAAACAACAAACCAAAAGCAGCTTAGATAATTTTCCTATTTTGGATTTACAGAAGACGGTTGTTACATTTTTGAAAAATTTTGTGAGAAGGGACAATACAAAATGAAAAGAAATTAAATTCAGTGACATTATTTGATGAAGATTGTTGGAAATAAAAAGAAGGAATATAAAGTTGGCTTATTTGATCAAGGTTAAAATAAATATGTTGTTATCTCTGCCAACCCTTAAGGGAGTTCTGCTAACATCAAGGCTGAAAGGAAGCTTTATGTATTTGTTTATAGATTTCAGATGGGATATGGATGAAGAGATCATTTTTTGTACTTTAAGAGGTTATCAGTTATTAAAATTGTTTATACTTGTATTGAAGTATATATATCTTATATCTTTATATCTTTCTTTTTTCTTTTTACTATATCATACTTTTTTTTCTATTTCTCTGTCTTTTTCTTTCTTTTCTGAATCTTCTATTTTTTTCATTCTATTTTTTCAGTTTCCATTAATTTTTACAATTGCAACTACAGCCTTCAATAAAATTACTATTAAAAAGCATTGAACAAAAAAGCAACATTTATAAAACCAATAATGGGATGGGGACAGGGGTGAGGAGAGCAACCATTTCTCTTAAACTGATACAAGGAAATTTTAAAATGTCCTTGTACCAGTTTATTTTCTAGAGCTGTTACTTTCAAACAAGCTTCTTTGTTTGAAGTTTGACGTTTTCTTTGTTCCTTTGTTAATTTCTCCCAGTTTCTAGGTCTTGGAGCTGGAGTTTTCCAGTAGAACAAATAACATACAAATATGGTTAAAGCATGTAAACCTGTAATCTGTGAAGATTTACCTAAAAATAAGATGGCAGATGAAGTCAGTTCAAACACACAGTTTGCAGGTTTCTGCTATTACTTAACAGACCTGGCAGAATGCAGTTAAGGTTTCATCTTGCACGCCACAGCTATGATAAATGAATAGAATTACAGCATTTTTAACTTCTTTCTCTGCAAAATAAGCTTTGAATCCCCCAAGTTATAATTCTGTCTGCCTACATTAAGCCAGTCTCCAACACAGGGACAGGTTTAACCTGCCATTTGCAGGGAACTTAAACAGTGGCAAGAGGCTGCGTTCTCTGATTGCGCTGCTGATGTAACATCCCTGCTGTACTGGGAACATGCTGAGCATAAAGCTAATGCAGCAACATCTTCTGCCAGCTAATTAGGCTGCTCCCAGATGTGTTAGCATTCCCGATATATTTCATAGGAAACGCTCGCCTTGTATCTGTCTCCTGGTTGCTTTTACACATAGCATATCACATGGCCAGGGATGTCTCCTCTTTTAACCTACATAAGGAGGAAGTGTAACCTCCAAAGGAATTCAAACAGCAAGTCAAGCTGTTGGAGCTAAAAGGCACTTTTGTAGCCTGCTTAATTATTAAGCAGGGAAAAAGCCCTTTGTTTTTAATTCCAGATGTGGCCTGAGGCATATCTGGAAGTATGCCAGAGGTGGTATTCAGCAGGTTCTCACCAGTTCTGGAGAACCAGTAGGAGAAATTTTGAGTAGTTTGGAGAACCGGTAGTGGAAATTTTGAGTAGTTTCGAACACCACCTCTGACTGGCCCCGCCCCCATCTATTCTCTGCCTCCTGAGTCCCAGCTGATTGGCTGGGTCTTCTTTTGTTGCCCTGCACAGGAGAACGGAGCTGGAAAGCAGGTTAGTGGGGTGGGGAGGGAATGGGATTTTGCAGTAACCTTCCCCCAGAAATGGGGAGGGAATGGGGATTTTACAGTATCCTTCCCCTGCCACGCCCACCAAGTCATGCCCACCAAGCCACACCATGCCCACCAAGCCACGCCCACAGAACCAGTAGTAAAATTTTTTGAATCCCATCACTGAAGTATGCCTCTTGAGGATCTCTCCTTTGAAAGTCACACTATGAGGATGGATGTTGACCCCGGCATTCAGAAGGCAATTTTGACGCCCAAGCTGGAAATGCCAGCTCAACCTGCATTGCCAACATTTATTCTTTTCTTAAAGGGGCAAGGAAAACTAAAAGAAGGTTTTCTATGAAGATTAGAAATCAGATATACGTACACATGGGAGAATATTCTGCATTTCGGTTCAAGCTTCAGGGAGGAGCCACGGACCACGCAACTGTAGTTTTGAAACACAGATGGGCCTCGACATTTTTAAGGCTAGTGCAACATTTGGAGTTTGGAGAACATGTTCTGGATGCCCTTACAATATCCTTGGTAATGTACAATGGCCATATTTCTTGGAAAAAGATAAAGGGCAAGACTGAAAAAGGGCAAATCTGAAAGAGTTCCATAAGGATAAAAAAAAAAGTTTGTTAACTTTGCTTTGCAAATGAAAATTCAAGTAAAAAAACCAAGAAAAAAACCGTAGAAAAATGCACGCTCCAATAAAAATAGCTAAAATCAAACACTATATGTAACTTAAAGACAATTCATTGTTCATATTTTTCACAGGAAGATAAAAGACTATGCATTAAGTGGCACCATTTAATAGGTAAATGTTAAATGACCAAAATAAAAGGACAGGAATGAGTTGTTGAAAAATAAATAAACATAAGGGTTAGCTTTGTGAAATGTAAGACTACCCTTTCTAATACAAGTTCTATGGTCACTGTATTCTACTGGGGCTTAATGTTGAAAATTATTACTTAAATCAGGTTTTGCCTTAGTATTTAAGGCAAGGGTCTTCAAACTTGGCAAGTTTAAGACTTGTGGACTTCAACTCCCAGAATTTCTGAGCTAACATGACTGGAAGAGGGATTCTGGGAGTTGAAGTCCACAAGTCTTAAAGCTGTCAAGTTTGAAGACCCCTGATTTAAGAGAACTTGAAACCACCAGAGGGTTTTTTGAAATCTGTTTTTCTAGCAACCCCTATGAAAAGATGTATGAAAGGGGTACCGACTGAATAATGAACAGGTTATATTCAGAGTTCCTGGCTGAACTTTGGAGCTCAGCTGTTTATATCTTTGAATCAAGCCAATCATTTCAACTGCACTATTTATTCTTTTTCTCTTGCCTTTAAACCTGCCTGTTCCTCCTAACTTCTTCCTGCCTATTTGTCACTAAGCTTTTTTGAGTGATTCAAATGTCCTTATAGTGTCCTACAATAGGGGTCTCCAACCTTGACAACTTTAAGCCAGGTGGACTTTAACTCCCAGAATTCCCCAGCCAGGTTTAAAGTTGCCAAGGTTGGAGACCCCTGTCCTATAAGACCAAGAATCAGACCTGCAATTTTCTTATTCCACTGAGGAATTCTGAGAATTAAGATCCACATATTTTCAAGTCACCAGCTTTGAAAAATGTCCCTCTATCTAATAATCTATTTTAATATTCTCGGTGAACTTTATATTCATTCTACAGTAACAGGAAACAGTGTATGCCAAATCCATTAGAAAAAGGAGAAAAAAAGAGAAGAAGAAACAGCTAAATCTTTGAGTTAATACATATTTACTTGGTACTCCCAAGCATGACATGGGGATCGTATTGACATTTGGTAACCATGGAACTGCCACAGCTGTTTTTGCCCAAATTGCTGTTCCTGAACCACCCTATGCTTTTAAGATTAAAAACCCAAGCCTATGATAAGTTATATCTGGAAATGGGAGCTATAACTTGGAATATTCAAACATTTCAGAATGAGACTGGAAAAAAGGAAAGATTGGCAAGTGCACAGAGTCACTTGAGAAAGTGTAGCCCTCTTGATAACAGAGAGGATTTTGTATTTAATGAAACAACACAATTCAGTACACATTTTACTGACAAGCATCATTAATAAAATGCTGCTGCACTGGCCCTTCAGGGAACTTGGGTCTGTTGATAGCATATAATTGCTTTGAAAGAAACCTTAGAGACAGCCGAGGCTGATGAGCTATTTCTGCTAAGGGAGAATTAAGGTTATAATCAGAACTAGAAAACAGTGTGGCTACTTTCCCCCCTTCTAAGCATCTAAGAATCATCACTCAGGGAGGATAACGTACTTTGTGTTATCTAGCTGCCTAATCTTACTGCTGTGGAACACAAGGAAGAGCAGTTTTGGCTGGGTTTTTTTTTTAAGCGTTTGCCTTTACAGAGTCTGCGTGTTTTCCCCATTGCTTGCCTAATTCTTACAGTGAAGCCAAGAAATACATGTTGCAATGGAAGGTTTTGGTTTATCAGTCCGCCTGTTGTACCATTGCATGTCTGTGCTGAAAGAGATGCAGCTCAATTTGTTTATTTCATAAATGCCAAAAAAACCCATCAAAACCGATTTTAGGGCAACAGAGATCCATGCAACCTTGTCATGATTATAAAAATGAAAACAACAAAGATAATTTGATGAAAATGAATGCCATCGTACACTTTGAAGTGTTTACAGTGCCACGACAGTTTTATGTGGCACGGTGGTTAGAATAGAGTTTTGAAACTCTGCTCATTGTCAGAAGTTCGATCCTGACCGGCTCAAGGTTGACTCAGCCTTCCATCCTTCTGAGGTGGGTAAAATGAGGACCCAGATTGTTGGGGGCAACATGCTGACTCTATAAAACACTTAGAGAGGGCTGTAGAACACTGTGAAACAGTATATAAGTCTGAGTGCTATTGCTATTGTTGAGTTGTAGCAGATTAACTTTAGTACCCTCTCCTGAGAGCAATACAAATTAAGAGAGTACAGTGCTGGAAAAGGGGGATAAATAGATATCCATATTTTGCGCTCAATGATATCCAAAATCACCTCCATCTCCCTCATGAACATAAAGAAGCAGACAACTACACATTCATTCATAAACTCCAAAGATATGCAATTCTTAGAGTAGGATGAAATGACAGTGGAATAGTACTATGCAAATCATATTGAAATTACCAGTTGCACCAATGTCATTTTGCTTTATGATACAATATGATGAATTTTGCACCAACAGTACTTCTACGGTGGAACAAACTATACCATTTTCTGATAGAGAATGAAAGAGAATGAAAGTAAATGTTCATAAAACAGATGATTGCATCCTTAATAAAATATAGCTGTTTTTTAAGACCCTAGTCTAAGGAACTACCTAGCATGTTTTATATAATAATTCAGTTGTGAGTCAGGTCAGCTTATTACTACAGGTTGTCAAACAATTGTCCAACAGAAAAGATTGTGGCAACCCCTTATGGTGCCCTTTATATATGGTATCCCCTGTACCATTTTTGTATATAAGACAGATGGTCTTCTCTTCATATCTATTGAATGGGACTTTGGCTATGATCGTACTGCAAATGTTGAATATGGAAATGTTTTGGAACACTCATAGGAAAAAAAGGAATGGAATGTAACAATGAAAAAATGAATGAAAAATAATTTTATAAATCTCACTATAAAGCAAATGTGAACAATGTCTCCTTTAAGTCAAGCTTCAGTCATGTCATGGAGTTTTCTTGGCAACAATATGGAAGCAGCTTGCCTTTGTCATCTTCTGGTATTGTTTCTTTGACTTCTCACTCTAGCTTACAGCTTCGTTACTCCATGGGGATTTCCTACTCAACTACTAATCAGACCTTATCCTGCTTAGTTTTGAAGCCAAGACAAGATTGGACTGGTGCTGCCATCTGCTGAAACTCTGTATTGCAAACAGTCTTCTAATGTTGGCAGTTGAATATGGGATCTAAAGGATTGGCCTTGAGTGCCAATAGTTTTAGAATACTTAAATCCCTCAAACTGTACTGCTGGGTGACACTCAATGAGATTCTAGACTAAAGGAAGGAATCTTGTTTTGATTGATGTAAGTCTGTTCAAGCTTTCCAATACCCTTCAGTACATCTTCATTTAATATGTTTATCATAACATGTAATATTTATGCTCCTGGTTCAGTGTATTTCCACTCTGTTTCTCTCTTGAGCAGATAAATAACATAATCAAAGAACTAAACCATGTTTAGCTTTATTATTGAAAGTTGCATGGATCTTAAAAAAATGTGGAAAACAACCCAAACTCCCACTTTATTCACTAAATACCTCAAGCTGAGACTGTTGTGCCAAAATCTCAATTCACAGGCAGTAGGAATGCTTCATTACCGACTTAGTAGCACTCATTGTGCTGAAATCCCATTGTTGTTTCAGCTTTCCTGTTTGACACAAGTCAAATGTCAGATCGCTCATTATATTTGTTAAGTACATGCAAAGAGCTCAAGGTTTTGCAGGTAATAAGCTTAGCCTTTACTGAACCCACGTCTATAAACCCTCCTTTTGCAATAAGACTGTATTAAAAAATTTAATGGGTCAACAGGAATGCTTGGCTAATCAACTTCCTTACATTCTCCTGGAACAAACTACTGCAAAATTGGAAACAGTAAATTACAAGAAAGCCAAAGAATTAGGTGTTTTTTTTCCTCCCAATTGTTTGATAGCAGCAATGGAAACAAAAGGAATCATGCTTCATATTTTCTAAAATGAAAAGCTGTTTTTTTGTGAAATTATGTCAAGCTCTATCAAAATGTTCTTTGGAGCATAATTGCAAACAGAACTAGAGCCTCCATTAAACTCTTTAAAATACAGCAACTTCCACATATCCATAATAGGTTCTGGTGGGGCCACACTGTTGGTCTTGCTGTCACCGTGCTGGTATGCAATTGGCACAGCAGTAGGAAACAACCTGGCATTTTGGGGGTATTATGTACATAGTAAATTCTGTATCTTGCAAGCATACTTTGCTAGGAATAATGCAAGCTGTTTATAGAGTAGATGTTACAAGGCAGGATAAACATGCAGTTCCACAGACAAAAATGCATATCTACAAAATGAGCATAAAGTTTAGAATAAGACCAAGGAACTCCAGTTCAGACCCTTCTGCACTATAAAGCTCACTGCATAACTAAATGATAATAATTGTAAGATACTCAGTGACCTGTTGGGTCACCTTTTCAGAGATATTTCCTTACCTAAACAGAGAAACAGAATGACAACCGGTAGGGAAAAAACCAATGGGAGCAACTTCAGATTTCCTGCCGGCTTCTCCATTGACTTTGCTTGTGGGAATCTGGCAGAGTATCAGAAATAGCCTCACCTCCTCAGCTGATCCATGGAACTGTTTGCCACTTTGGTGGTGGGAGGGGAAGAGGGAAGAAAGGGAGTCATGGACCATGAGGAAAACTGCACCCCGGGTTCCTATCCCAGCATGTTCCCAAGGGCCCCCTGCTCACTTATCAACTGCCAGCATCCCCACCCCCGGCCAGGCCTACTTCACCAGCAGTCATTTGAATGATTCCCTCATCCTTCCCTTCCTATTCAACACCAATTAAGTGATTTCAAATTTTAGCTTTGATTCCAAAAGAGGCAATCACCTATTGCCTGTTGGGCCTGGCTGCCAGCTGATTGGCTAGAGAGGCCAGAGGAAGATGGGAAAGAGGGTGGCAATGCAGCCCTCCCATCTTCCCTTGTGACATGCAACCTACGCGATTCTGGGGAAATATAATACCTGGAAGATGTGATGGTGCTGAAATTTCCCCAAATTTTATTCCCACAAAAATTATGGGTCCCGGCATTCTGTAAGTTAGCAAATTACCTTGAGTTCAAGGTAAGTGAGTTACCTTGGCTCAATAATTGTTGCCCTCTACTTTCCACTTTTGTCCAATTGAAGGCTACAAACAGACAGAAGATTTTTGTAGTATATAGAAGGATGCACCATTTGAAGCACCTTAAGTACACAGTAGCCAAATGACAGACAATTCTAAATGTTGCCAGTCTCACACAAAAATGCAAAACTATCTGGAAGAACGTTAAAACGTTAAAAGGTGCTGGTTTTGACCTATAAAGCCCTTCATGGCTTAGGACCGGGATACTTACTGGAGACCCTGCTGCCAGTGACTATTTCCCAACGCACTGTACGCTCTCACGGACAGGGCCTCCTTGAGGTCCTGTCAGCCAGACAATGTCGGCTGGCGACCCCTAGGTGCAGGGCCTTCTCTGTGGGAGCACCCACCCTTTGGAACCAACTGCCCTTGGAGCTCCGGGTGGCCCCTGATCTCCGCTCCTTCTGCTGGGGCCTAAAAACATGGTTATTCCAACTTACTGACCTGGACTGAGGATGGACTATATGGGGAATTTTTAGAATTGTTTTAATGTTTTGGGGCAGCTTAGAAATCAATCAAACAAACAAACAAACAAACAAACAAACAAACAAATAAAAACACTTCTTGCCCCTTAAAAGAGGCATACAATGTTTATGAATATGTTGCTTAAGTTTTCTAGATGAGTCAGAAACAGACTGCCTTTCTCAGTTATGTATGTAAATCTGGGTGTCTAGAAACAGTATGTTTTACTTTGTAAGTCTGAGATGGGGACAAGATTTGAAATAGGGTGAACATTTCTAAATCTGGATTCTCCAAAATTTGTCACTCTTTTTTTTTTAAATCTAGTACAGAACAGTGGGATGTGGACTATCTTTGAAATGTTTCAATTGCGATTCCATTTATTCACACTCTGTAATTGTAAATGGATGCAGACATTATAAAATGCTGACACTTAGGTCACCACTTCTTCAGCAAATCGCATCCCTCCTCCTGTCCACCTTCAAGTGCTCATGAATTGGCCCTCGTGGGGCCTTGTGGTGTGCAAAACTTTGCTTCCAACAAATGACAAAGTAAGAGATGTTGTCTAGTTTGCTTTTTATAAGTCACAGTTCCTTGGTCTAGGAGAATGACCCCATTTGATTGTGCTAGCTCTTAATCTACTGACCTGAATATGAAGGCAATTTAGCACCTTTCAGATGACTTATTCTTCCCTGCTTCGGCGGAGAACTATTCTTTCACATTAAAGCTCATGTCATCCTGTGTGAGATTTCTTAGTTGTGGCTGCCATAGCAGATCTGGCTTTTAATGCCTTTTTGCCATGAAAAGCTCTGTCATGATCTTATAGGTCTCTTTCCTGCAAAGTACAGGGGGTATCTAGCGTCTTTCAGCCAGCATTTTAGCTCATTCTGCCTGGTCAGTGTTCTCTAGATATCTAGAAGGTTATTTCAGAAAAAAAAACATTATTTGCATGTGTGGGCTTTAAACAATCTGACTATAGCACAGGGGTGTCAAACTCAAAGGCAGGCACTGGATCCAGCCTGCAGGGTGCTTAGATCTCACCCACGGGACCTGAAGGACCAGCCCATGGTGCCTCTGCCAGTAAAAATGGAGCCCATGAGGGCTGCATGTGGCCCCCCCTGAGCTCAGTTTTCACTGGCAGAGGGTTGTAGGAGGCTGTCACAGCCACAGGCGGCCCCACCTGACACAAGTGATGTCATGCTGGCCATGCCCAGCCTGGCCATGCTCACCCTGGCCATGCTCACCCCAGCCTTCCGAGGTCAAACACAACCCTGATGTGGCCCTCCATTAAATTGAGCTTGATACCCCTGGTATAGCAGATATTCCTCAATACCAGGTCGATTTTTAAATGTGGGTGAAATGGTCCCATGCAATTCATGCCTATGTAGCATTGGAAAACAGAATAATTATGATAGCGGTAGGATAAGTCCTCCCCTAAGGGAGTTTGCAAGCTTTTAGAAAATGTTCTCCTGACTTTCTTCTCAGTTTCGCTGTATGCATTTTAAGGAAAGGGAAGTGATAAAGGGTCACTCTCAGTCTACCATTTTCATGGTATTCAATTATGTTTCCTTTCAGTTACCACTCAGTTTCTGATTAGTGTCTTAACTGTGCGAGAAGAAGAGGGTTAGCTGAACCTTATTATATTTTATCCAGCTTGACTGGCAACATAATAGGCAGTCCGTTCTACTACCGTGTTTCCCCGAAAATAAGACACTGTCTTATATTTTTTTTGGCTCCCAAACACACACTAGGTCTTATTTTCGGGGTAGGTCTTATATATTTATGGTGCCAAATAGTGGGTGTGAGTGTGTAGGGGGGGGGTGTTTCATGGGTGCACGGTTGCTCCCTGAAAAGTCTTCCTGGAACTGGAGTTTTACACTAGGTCTTATTTTCGGGGTAGGTCTTATATTAGGGCAGGTTTAGAAAATAGTGCTAGGTCTTACTTTCGGGGTAGGTCTTATTTTCGGGGAAACACGGTAATGCTGTTGCTACTGCCTTTTTTTTTCCCATTTGGTTTGCCTTCACTGCATTGCTACGCCTAGATCTGGAATCAGGAGTGGTTTGTTTTTTTTCTACTGACAAATTGTTAATCCTCTCAGTGCCATACCACCAGATCCCACAATCCTCCACTTATCCCCTTTCAAAAAAAATCAGTAGAAAATGCTGGAAGCTTTGAATGTCTCGCCCTCTTTGAGATTGTCCATCTCTTGAGAAATTTATTTATTTATTTGAAACATGTGTGTGGCTGCCTGTCTTAGGCAACACAATCTAGTATTTACAGAAGAAAGTAAAAAGAATGAGGCTTGTGGGGCCTAGAAGATGTGTGTTTCCTGCCCTAGGGCCTGTCCTATGGAATATTCTCCCTTTGGAGATTAGGATGGCTTCAACCCTGCTGGCCTTTGCAAGGCCTGGGGCCCTGAGTGTGTGTAGAGGCCCATCTCCTGGCTATAGAACGATTGCTGTGCATTTCTTGGCTGCTATGAATTTTAGTCTTTGTGTTTGCCATTTTTATTTGATTTTTAATTTTGTTGGCCGTTCCGTGTCACTCCTCGAGACGGGTGGCCATACAAATGGATCAATAAAATCCATCAATAAAAACAATAGGAAACTACTAAAACCTCCAGAATATTACAGGGCTCCAGCTTCACACTACCCTGAAGTCTGTGGGGGGAAAGTTTTCAAGGCTTTATGGAAGGCCAGGAGGGTAGGAGCATTTGGAAACAGTAAGGGAAAAGTGTTTTAAAGAATGAAAAGATTCATGTGCGAAATTTAGAGAAATTACAATTAAAAGCAGGCAAATATGTCCAAGATATAGCATGGATACCCTCACTCCATTTCTGTATACCAGGGCTGTCAAACTTCCGGCCCACGGGCCAGATGCATCACACCATGGCCACGCCCACACCTGGTTTAGCGAAGCGGAAAAAAGTCGTGGTACGTCACGTGATGATGCCGTGATGACGTGGGTTTGACACCCCTGCTGTAGATGATCTGAGCCTCATAGGACAGCAATGCAGAGAGACAAAATATCAGAAGTAACAGCCCTTTTTCCCCCAGGACATTACATCTCAAGAAGAGGTTTTCATAGTTCTTTCCACTGTCATACAGATAGCCCTTGCTTAATGTTAATTGGGATTGGAATTTCTGTCCCTAAGTGATGTGGTCATAAAATGGGACCTCATCATTTAGTAACAGCAACCCTTTGCTGTCATTAAGCAAGAATTACAGGTTAAACAAGGACCTTGCAAGTTCCTGCCAGCTTCCAACACCCAAAATCAGTGGAGAAGCTAACAGGAAGTTGCAAGTCCCAGGTGTTTCACAAGCAGACCAACAGGCAGATAACTGGCATGGGTGAATGATTCTGGGCCAGGGAACAGCTACTGTTGGGTGGGAGAGATTCACCTAAACAACTTGTGACTTTCCCTGTAGAAAGCAAATGGTGCTCATTTTGTAGGGCACTGCAACAATTGTAAATCCAAGACAGTTGTCTAACATCCAGATGGCTATGGGGGAAGTGCAACAACCAGAACTTCAAGGAACACTCATTCAGTACCACTGCAATTTCACATGAGTGGTTGGTAAGCAAGGTTGCTGAATGAGTGGTTGGTAAGCGAGGGCAACCTGTAATAAGTTGTGAGAATAACCTTGGGGAACAGGAGGAAGAACTGCAGTCAAGATAACAGCCAGGTAAGATAAGTCTGAGTCCAAAGTCGAAATGTAATTTGAGAAGATGGTTTAGACTTGACTCTCCATAGTTCCCTTTAGAATAAGGATAAATGATAAAGGCAGGGGAGGTGAAGGCCCATTGAGACTTGCAAGATTGAAGTCAGCCCTTCAAAGCAGGGATGGATACAAAACCTGTGAATACTAAAACTAGTTTTGTTAGAGGGTTACCATAACAGAATCTTGCAAATCTAAACATGAATGCATGTGCCTCCCCCTCCCTTGTATTTTTCAAATTACACCCCTACTTTAGTGTAATGATATGGGAGAATGATGACTTCAAGAGACTGGAGGAAGAATCACAACCTCAACAATGGTCTGGTAAACAAAACCAGAGTCTGAATGAGAAGAGTGGTGGAGAAAACATCTCAGAAGGGACCAGGGGTGTGATTCAAATTTTTAACAACTGGTTCTGTGGGCGTGGCTTAGGTGGTGGGTGTGGCTTGGTGGTCATGTGACTGGGTGACATGGCTTGGTGGTCATGATATTGGCTGGGTGTGGCCAACTTAATATCACTCACATCGAGGCACGCATCTCCTCAACTGGCCTCTCATGACTGGGGATGCTTCAACAGTCGTAAGTGTGAAAAATGGTCATAAGTCACTTTTTTCAGTGCCATTGTAACTTTGAACAGTCACTCCACACAAGCAAAGTACCAGCAAAGGAGGGGAAAAAAACTCCAGAGACGTTCCTGGGACAGGAAGTCTAGTCCTGCCAAGAATGTAATAAGGGTTAACGGAGAGGCAGTTTCTGTAAGCAACATCAGAATGTTTCCTTCCTGCCTTCCTTACAGGATTAGGCCAGTAATTTCTTCTAACAACCGGTTCTCCAAACTGCCTAGAATGATAACAACTGGTTCTAGCGAATAAGTGCGAACTGGTAGAATCCCACCCCTGGAAGGGACCCTCCCTAGTTTGCAAAAGAGTAAGGGAAGGGAGCACTACTTTTAGACTTGCAAGATTGATGTTAGCCAGAGTGAGATTCTACCGGTATAACAACCGGTTCAGTAATCGTGCGCGCTTGCGCCAAATGTGCACTTTGCATGCGCGCTCCGCATTTTAAAAAGGCAAGCCCACACTTACCTTCAACTGCAGCCTCTGTGAAGAAAACAACTGAGGCAGGGCAAACCAATCCGCCGCGCAAATCAGCTTTGCTCTAAACAAAGGCATAAAGCACAGGAAACAGCAGGGGTGGGCAGGCCCAGTTCCTCGTCGCAGTGAACTGGTTTGGAGCAAGCTGAACATGGAAACAAGGGTGTGATATGTAAAATTATACCTGTGAAAATATAAAGCAATAGTAACACCATTTTAAACCTCTGTGTTAACCTAAGATAACTTACTGGAATATTATGTAAGAATTCTCTACTGTTTTGTATGAAAGTCATATATTTGGTGGGTCACACTGTCCAGTGTCATGTTAATGATGGAGATTACTGGAAATGGAAATCAGTAAACAGGTTAAGGAAACAGATGGTATGCTACAATAGGGGTGTTGCGTAAGGAGATACGTAGCTGGATAGAATGTGAACCCGGAAAGGGGCAGAGACTCTATATTTGAACCTATAAACCCAGCCCTCCTAGGAAACATGTCTTCTGTGGCTCCATGAGCACAGAATTCCCCTTTGCAAAAGCTCTATAATAAAGTTCCTATTTATTGTTCAAGTGTCTCCAGTTGTCTGAATACCTGAATGGTTGGTTTTTATCACAAATTTGGCACCCAAATAGGCCCATTGATGCAGTCCAGAGAAGAAGCACCAACCATGAGTACTATTCCACCTTTATTGTAAGGTTACAATAATAGAATCTTGCCAACCAGAAACTACTGCTCCTTTTCTCCTTTGTCCTGAAGCAAAGTCCCCTGAAATCTTTCTACCGAAGATCCAAATCAAACAAGTTGTGACAAACTTGATTCCACAGCCCTGCTGAATTTTACAGGCATTGTTTGTTGATTAAAAATGCTCCAATAAAGGCATGAAACTCTTGTAGGAAGAACAGTACCTAGAGGAGAATGATCAGACTCAAAATTCCAGGTTAGTCTCAAAAGATCTATACACATGTGCAAATTCATAATTTGCATATTCATAACTTCCAGCATTTAAGCTTGATTTTTTTCCCCAGTCCTTTGATAGAACTTTTATTTATATCCTCTTCATCAGTCATACATTCACATAATTAAACAACTTTCTCTTGATTGGGAAAGAAGAATCTAGCATTTACCATTTACTATGCTAAATCCAATCTGCTTCCATACTTTGCCTTTTCAGTAATATATGTATAGATAGCTGCATTCTACTATAGATATACTGCAAAATTATCAACAACATGGCGTTGAATTTCTTAGTATCACACAATTAATTTGGATGGCAAGACAGCAGGAAAAAAAAGTCTCCTTCAAGGCAGTCTTGGCTCTTGGTAAATTCATGGCTATATCCATAGTTTTTTTGGTAACAAAACAAAAGCATTCTCTCAACCTGCTTTTCTAATTTCTAATTCTAGCCCAGCTCACTGGTGTTTCTTTGTAGTCTCTCATCCAAACATTAACCAGGCCAGGCCCTGCTTAATTTCTGAGCGCAGAGAGCTCCAGAAGCTATCAAACTCCTTTCTTACAGAAACGGAACAATTAGAATTTGCTTTCCAATCTCAAATTAGTTTTTGTAAGACTACAGAGCTTTAAAATCTGTCTCCATGAAAAAAGACAAAGAGGGAAGGGGAAGGAAATCTCCAACCAGAGGACATGGTGATGGGATTTCATAGAAAAGTTCAGCAAACTGTGCTCCCTGACAGGAACGGCAAATAGGATTCCTTGTCAACTGAACTGAAAGTGACATCATTTAATTAGAACACCGATTTACAATCTACCAAAATTAAAAACAAGTGAAATAAAACTCCAACACTGGGTAACATACTTCCAGTTTTATAAAAATAATATTCCCCCCGCCCCACTGGAAAGGGAGCAAAGCTTAGGTGAAGGAGATTTATATGACCTTTGTATTGCATCATAGAAATTATAGGGTCACATTCAAGCAACATTTATAGCACCTTGCCATGTGTGTTGGCTAGCCTCACATCTGATTGTCCATCTGTAATTAGAAGAAGCCCTGTGCCTGTAAAAGTTTTTCAGATTGCAGCAATATGCCTGAACAGGGCTCAAATATATAATTGTGGGTGACCAGACCTGCACATTACAATTTCATAATTCAAAATTATTTGTCTAAGTTGAGTAAGACACAATACCAAGAGGGAGATTCTGCAATGAGTAAACTATTAAACAGAAGCATAGTTTAAGCATCCTGAACATCCTTAACTGTAATTCTTCCACATTGGACAAGCTGCCGCTACAAAAATGTTTTATTGCAAATTAATTTTCTTCAGTTATATTGTATTTAACAGATTATAAAGACAATGCAAAACAACAACATTGGAATATCATGATCTGGCAAGAGGGTATGGCCTTAAGCATTCAAACTGAATAGAAAAGCAGAACATACATGAAGTAAATAAATAAAATCAACACGGTCTGGCTTTCCCACAAACGAAGAAGAAAGGAATCATAGAAACTTGATAGAAAAGGGTATTTTGCAAATGATTTTGATGGGTTGCATTAGAGAACACTTCAGACGAGATGAAAAGATGAGAAAAATAGGATATACAATTGACCTGGATTGTGATCCTCAGATCCAGTCATCTTGGAGATAAATTAAATCAATCATATACATTTCTCCCAGTGGGGGGGGGGAGTAATTTCAGATTAGATTGTTCTTAGATGGTTCAAAATGGAGATGAGGAACCATGTTATTATTTCTTCCTATCTCTGCTTTTTATCATCTGAAGTTGCTCTAATGTACCAGAATAGAAAATCCAAACATTTAACTATTCAATTTTAAAATTACGTAACCCTCTAGAAAACAAGACTCATCAGAAGTAACTACACCAGTAATGAATTTCCAGCTAAGGTACCCTGGTTTAACTTGACGGGGCTCTACATTTCATTACTACTGAATTCTATGATGAACAAATATATTTCTATCAAGTTTTAGAGAGAGGACAGAGCCACTGATACGAGCAAAGGGCATTATTCCAATAAAAACTTGATAAATTGATATAGATTGATAATGACTGGCTCCTGAATATAGCAGTTATATGCATCCTTTATACTGCTCTCTCAAATATACTTTTTTTCTCCTGATATCTTCCATAAAATTCCTCATTTGTTTACAAATCATTGTTTAAGGACCCTCTCTGCTTTCATTCCCTTTTTCGTAGCTATATGCATTTGCTAAACAGATGATAATGATAGCAATTATTAGTATTATCTCTGAGTCAGTAGTAATAACACTTTGTCACTGGCCTCAACTGATAGCACTTGGTCTGTGAAATGAGTGAGCTCCCAGCATAATCAGACTTATCCCTAATCAGAATACGCTGTTCAAGATATTATTTGCTTGGGAAAGAGAACATATTCCCTAGGAGGGTAAATAATGATGGGAAGCTATTTTGAGAATAAGAATAAGTGGGTATAGATTAAATGTGCCACTAATCTGGGATACTGTAGCTATCAGTGATGGTATTTCAGTAACAAAAGTACTGGTAGCTGCATTCATACATTTACATAATCTTTGGTCTACGAGATTCTATATTTACCATTATAAAAGTTAACATAAAATCAAAAAGGACTATGCAGCTTTGTCTCACAGAAGAATATTTTCTCCAAGGAATTTCTAGAATCATATATCATCACTGAGAGAAATATATGTTCTTTTGTCAATTTGTTCTTTCATATCGGATGCCTTAAATTCTGCTTAACCAATGCAGAGTAGTACATAATTTATTTAATTGCAGATTGCATCAACTATGTGCACCTATTCATTATTTTGACCATTAGGATAGACCGCAAGAGAGAAAGATTAAAGGAAATGTCTTCACATACTTTCTCTGTGTTTGTTTCTCATCTGGCCGATTCTTAGGGCAAGGATTCTCTATTTAAGGGCCGAAGGGAACTTTCTGTTTCTCTCCTCAAAACATAGTTTAGGATAGAAATGAGGTTTTCCACCCCATCCTCATGTGTTTTTTTAAATACATCTACTATTTACTTCAAAGACAGTGAATATCACCAGCTGGCTATCAAACGACGTGAACTAAAGTCCCTGATCACCAGTCACATCAAAAACAAACAAAAACCAATTCAATTGGAATGAAGTCGATTGGGATCAGCCATGCCAAAAGCCATCAGGCATGTGGATTTATTGAAGCCTGGTATTCTACCAACAGGTCCGTCAATGAACACAATGACTTAGAACCAGGGCATGAACCAATAAGGAAGTGGACCATCAACCATCCACAGAACCGACCACCCCCTCACCAGTTGAATTCCACACCTCACAGCAACCAGTCGGAAGTCACAAAGTCACAAGACCAGAATCAGTACTGTGATTCAATCAACCTCGTGGCTCAATGAGTCTTGTGATTCAACCAATCACAAGACCTACTGTGATGACCCGGGGCAAGGCATGGAGGCAACAAAGCCAGCTGATAATTCAAACTCTCCTTTATTGCTCCAATTTTCTCCCAAATGCTCCCATGTTTATGGCAAGTCCCGGAGGAAAGTACTCACACGCACCTCCAGCAGCCTCTGGCTGCAAGTAGTCCAGAAAAATGCTGTCAGTTTCAAGGCAAGACGTCAAATGAAGCAAAGGAACAAAGCAATGAGTCCACGAAGCAAAGGAACAATTCAATGAGTCCACGAAGCAAAGGAACAAGGCAATGATAAGGCAAGAAGTCCACCGAACTCCAGATGTCAGCAACGGCACACAAAACTCCACAAATTCAGCGCTTGTTCCCGACATATGCCCCTCCCCCCAGCATCTCCAGGTGTGCCTAGTGAAGAGGGCTGGGGCGCCCTCCTCACAAATTGCTGGGTAAGCCTGCACTAATCCCGCCTTCTCTCTACTCTCTGGGCTCAGGGATCAAGAGGGGGTGGTCCTTGCTCATCATCTGAACTCCTTTCCACTGCCTGCCTTCTCTTCCCCCCCTCTCGGCCGTCTTGCCCACATTCCTGCCTGCTGCCAAGCCATCCCAAGCCTGAGGGACCCAGGGCTGTCTCCTTGACCTCTGTTGGTCCAGCTCCGGCTCGTCGTCCTCTGCAGATTCAGGGTCCGACGGGGCCATGACACCAACTGACCCACCCAGAACCTACTGTATATAAACAAACAAGATACTTCACCCCAAAACCCCACTGAAAATGTTACCTAGTTTGGAAACATCCAGGAGCTAAACAGCAAGCTTGGCAAACAGACTCCTCCCAAAACCTATAACCTGAGCTATGAATATTTTCAACAATTTATAATTTCTTCACATTTATTGACATCTTAGATAAGCCCACCCTCTGCATCCAAGATTATTTTGAGGAGTTTACCTTCTTAATGGACATTTCGAAGTTTATGTATTCAGTATTGGTTCGGCATTCTGTTTATGCTCTGGAGCAAATCCTCTAACAAGAGCTTTCTCTATGCCCAACAGATAATTATTTATCATGCACATAAGATGTCAAGTGAATCATAAAAAGGATTATTAGTTTATTTTCCTCCTCATATCAATGCATCTTATTTACATATGAAAAGGCAAAGTAAACAGGAAGCACTATCAACAACTACATTTCTAAAGCTTCCTGCCTAATCAATATCTATTGCTAGAGATCAAATGGGGTGCTACTTGCCAATCTGCAATTACTTTTCCAGAAGATGTCACTGAGGATATTGCTGCAGTTGCTGTTTTTTTGTTTTTTGTCTATGCGAAGGTGTTTTCAGAGTTTGTTGGTCACAGACAGTAAATAAATTGCTAAGTGATGATACAACAGCTGAAGGGAATGATAGATTTCATGATTATTTCTCCCTGCAAGTAGAGTGCAGTCAATCGTTCAAGCACCCTGAAATTATGGATCAATGCAAGATGTATTACACAAACATAAAATATTCCAGACAATGAAGGAGAGCTGTAGCTTTCAAATCTGTTCTTTCAAGGTTCTTGAAAAATGTGCATTTGATATAGTTTATGAAAATTCAATTTTCTTAATCCTCTTGATCAAGTGCTTCTAGTTAGACTGACAACCAAATCACATTTTGGCACTCCTGCAACAAGTGGCATTTCCAGTAGGCTATGGGAGAAAGCTTACATAAAGGAGTAATCATGAAAGGCAAAAACCTGCTCATTTTTGTTTTTATTATGTATTTTTACCATTATTATTTGTGTGTGTGTGTGTGTATCAAAATGTTTTTTGTGACTCTCCAAAGTGAAAATTCCCATTGCACTTCCCATTTATTGAGATGTAGGGCTTCTAGAAATTCACGCTCATCCCTATGTCTATCCTATCTTATGGATCTGTTAAAAACAGTGTATCTGGAATTCCAGGAACAACTGATATCCATATGAAAGAACTAATTGAAGAGGTGTTATAATATAATATATAATATGCACACTATAATATAATATGCACAATATAATGAACAGACTACATGGGTGCCTGCAGGGAGAAACAATGCAGGGACAAGTATAATTTCATCTGCATCATGATGTCATTGTGTCTTCTATTGGGCACCTATGATGAAGTGTACATTTCACAACCATTGGGGCAATTATGGAAAGAACTAGACCAAGGAATGAAGAATGGCAAGATTCTAGGAGAAGCAGAGTAGCTGTCCTTCCAACAAGGTAGACTAAGTGATCGGTACTACTTGGTCAGGATTACTTTTATTGTAAAAGCTACAGTTACATAATCTTGCAAGGCTGAATGTACTCCCCTCCTCCTTATATTCAAGTTAATTAGAGAGGGGGCATATCTGTTTAATTTCTTGACCTCTGCTCAAGTGCCTCTTACATGACCATTGGCTTGGTTGTGGCTCTTCCTCCTGTTCTTTAAGGCTATTCCTTATTTCCCCTACAGCAATCCAGAAAAACTCAAGCAAAAAGGCAGAGTTGTCAGTCAGATTTATTGGGAGCTATTGATCAGCCTGAGAACTAACTATCCCTGTTTTTATGTACAAATTGGTTAGGGAGACTGGATGAAAATCATGCAGAGAAGATCCATACTCTTCACCTGAAAACACCATCTGTTTTAAGGTAAGGCAGAGAAAAAAAAGAGCTATTCCAGATAGCTTTTCCTAAGATGGTGCAGAAGCTTACTAGTGACTAAGATGAACCTTCCAACTGTCCCTATTGATCTGGCACCACTGCAGACTTTTATCATAGCTGGAATAATCGTACTAGGAACTTCATGACATAATTGCCAACTATGAGTCCAGAGCAGCAGCGAATCAAAGACATCCTGCTGTTAAAGGTGTAGAATTTCACGTGGGCTCTCGGATGCAGCTCACTCAAAGGTGATTTTGTTTTCCTGATAATTCCTTCACTTGGATTCCAGATGATTTCACAAACCTTCATCGCACTCAGCTCTCCCTTAAACCAAGATACCGTGAGAAGGAAGAAAGCACTTAAGAGCAAAAGTGACAAGCACATGATCCATCTCTGTATTTCTTTTATTAGCCAGGACATTCATAGCATTACAACACATAATTCAAACATTCAAACGTCCAAAACATTATCAAAGATCCATCTCATCCTGGGCACCCCTTTTTTGAACTATTACCATCTGGCAGATGGTACAGGATAATAAAAACAAGGACAAATAGGCTGAAAAACAGCTTCTAAATCAGGGCAGTAACTCTATTGAATTCTACTGTATAGTGCAATATTAATGCAATATCAGGGGTTTTCAATTCAATGTATAGAATGTGAAGGATGTGTGTTTGTGTTTATTTTCATAGTTATAATGTACACTGAAGATGGTGTTTGATTTTGTTGTATGAGGTGCAATGACAATACAGTAAACTAAACTAAATAATGTGAGGAATTGTCAAGTACATTCAGGGAACCAAATGAATAATTGTAATTGGCTGTCTAGTCTATCCCTCCAAACACTTACTCCAGCCATCAAGTTAATACTGAGCAAGAAGCATCCTAACTATGATCATAAAGTTACCCTGAGCTTCTCCACCTTTGTTTTGTATCCTTTGTTTTATATCATTATTATATGCAAAATTCAGTGAGGCAATGAACAAACATGGGTTTGGAGAGACCAGAATTGTATGCACTTCCTATCCTTTATACTAGCTATGGAGATTCTCAGTCAACCAGGTCAAAAAGGTGCTTTTTCAAGAGGAAACTGGACTTTCTTGTTTTTCTATGAAGATGTTTTGCTTCACATCCAAGAAACTTCTGAATCCAAGCGCTGAAGGATCTTCTTGGATGAGAAGTGAAACGTCTTCAAAGAAAAACAAGAAAGTCCAGTTGTCTCTTGAAAGGATAACCTTTGGGATATCCTCTGTGTATGTAGACTCTGAACACTTGCCAAATGTTTAACCAGGAGATTAAACATTCTGATTGCCTTGCAATCAGAATGAAAAAATCAGAATGAAACTAATAATGTAAGCCACACTTCAAACAAAGTGTTATTTTATTATTGCTTCTTCTTTTAACAGATATATAAATTATGATGTTATTTAGTCTGCAAACAGGCTTTGGAGCCTCATTCAGCTTTCCAGAGCTTTGCCTCCTGTTTGCCAGCAATAAAAATCTTAAAAGAATCACAGAGCATGCCTGTAATTTGTTTTGAAAAGAGCCATTTCAACTTCACACAAATATTCAGTAGAAGAATCTTGAAATGATTTTGCAGGTCACTGGATTCTTACTGTTATGTTTGCATGAAGAGTCAGACGCGAAGAGCTTCAGGGAAGAGTTTATTAAGTGACTACAGCTCGAATGGACCCGACTTGGCTGGGCTACGGCTGCTTCTTATAGCCAGCAGCTGTAGTTGCCAGCCAATCAGAGTGCAGGGTTTTCCCACACTATTTAAACCAATCCTATTTGACACTTTACAAGAACAATTCAAACTAAACCAGTGACATTCAAACCTACATACATAACACCCCTCCCCACTAGGTTCAGTCCATACCAAACCCCAACCTATCTAATGTATTCTTTTAAATAGGTGGGGCTCTTGTGCGTTGAGACCTTCGTGGTTCAGAAGTTTTAACGTTCTCACCCAGTGAGAGAGGAAATGTGTCTGCTGACATTTCCCCACTGGGACTTCCTGTGAAAGAAGACCCTGTTTGATTGTTAGAATCTGGTCTCTCCTCCCAACCCATCTCCAGCCCAATGTCAGCACCCAAGTCAGGTAGTGATGTGCAATCTTCCACTTCTAAGGATGGATTTTGGCATTGTGACAGGTTTTGGGATGGTTCCTGTCATAATGGCTTGTTACACATGGGGTTGATTCTTGCTTGCTGATTTTCCTCCTGTTCCTCCCCTTCCCCTAGAATTGACATCAGGTGAGGGAACTAGAGAGGAACAAGTGCGATGTTCCTGAGAGAACCTGGATCTAAGTTGATCAATGTGCCTGCTCCAGAGGAGTCCATCCTCTGTTTGCACCCTGTAAGAACGAGGGCCTGTGATCTGAGTTATCTCAGCAGGAATCCACAAAGGTTCACCTATAAGGTTCTTAGCATAAACAGAATCACCCACACTGAATGTGCGAACTTTGGAAGTGGAATCTAGTGGGCGTTGGGTGCATAAGTGGGATGAAGGCGGTCAAGGGAAGACCTAAGTTTCCTACCCATCAACAACTCTGCTGGGGGATAAGTTATTAGATGGGTTGGGAGTGATGTGCTGAACACTAAGAAGTTTTTCAACTTTCTCAGTGATGTCCCCAGGACCCAGTTGCTGAAGCTTCTCCTTGGTAAAACGTACCATGCTTCAGCCTGGCCGTTAGCGAAGGGTGCCCAGGGGCAGTAAGGGCATGTTTGATACCCTGTTGTGCTAAATAGGATTCAAAAGGTTGGATGTAAATTGAGGGCCATTGTCAGAGACAAGAACATCAGGTAACCCGTGGGTTACAAACAGTTTTCTGAGCTGTTTGATGACAGCATCAGTTGTGGTGGATGCCATGGGGATTACCTCTAGCCATTTGGAATATGCATCTACTATAATAAGAAAGGTGTGCCCTCTGGTAGGGCCAGCAAAATCAATGTGAATCCTGGACCACGGGCCCCTAGGACATTTTCATTCCTGGGTGGGGGCAAGAGGTGGGGCAGGCCTGACTACATGACAGTTGGGACAATATGCAACCCAGTTTTCAACCATTTTGTCAATACCTGGCCACCATACATAACTCCTGGCCAATCCCTTCATCCTTACAATACCAGGATGACCCTCATGTAACATTTCCAAAACCTCTCTTTGCAGTTTTGCAGGAATAACCACCCTGTTACCCCACAAAATACATCCTCTTAATACAGATAATTCAGTTTGCCTGGATTTAAAAGGTTGGGCAAGGTGAGGTGGATCTTGAAGAGGCCAACCTTTCTTAATCCAGCCTATAACAGGAGCCAACACAGTGTCTTTGGCAGTCTCTCTGGCAATTTCAGCAGCATGAACTGTAAGCTTGGCAACAGTTTCTAGGAAAAAGGTGTGTGTTTCAGGTTCAAAGTCCTCCTTGTGGCAAGGAAGTGGGCAATGACTCAGTGCATCAGCATGTCCAATATCCTTGCCAGGCTTGTGGATAAATTTGTATGAATAAGCAGCAAGAAATTCAGTCCACCTCAGCATTCTTGGTGACAGGATAGTAGGTGTAGGCTTGTCTCCTGCCACAATGCCTAACAAAGGTTTGTGATCTGTAACAATGGTAAATGTTCTCCCATACAGATATTCATGAAATTTCTTAACAGCTGCAACAATTGCCAATGCCTCCTTGTCCAATTGGCTGTAATTCCTCTCTGCTTTGGTCAAAGTGCGAGAGTAAAATGCAATAGGGGCTTCTCTGTGGCACTGCATCACAAGTCAGTACAACAGGCAAATTCTCAGAGAACTGTATCAGTACAGCATCAGACGTGATTAGTCTTTAATACTGTTAAATGCTGATTGTTCCTTCCTGCCCCAGACCCAAGCAGACTTTTTATCAAGTAATCTGTGCAATGGTTCAGCAATGGTTGCCTTCTGAGGTAGGAACATGTGATAAAAGTTAATGAGTCCAAGGAAAGCTTGCAAATCTGTTTTGCATTTAGGTCTAGGGGCTTCTTTGATTGCTTGAACCTTGGCATCAGTAGGGTGGATGCCATGCTTGTCAATCATGTAGCCCAGGAACTCAACCTTGTCAGTTTTAAGAGTGCATTTTTCTTCCTTGACTTTTAACCCGCTTTCCTGAATCTGGTAAGGACTTCTCTGAGTCTTTCTTGAAGCTGAGTGTCATTTTCAGCAGAGATTAACACATCATCAGTAAGGCACTACCCTGGCAGTCCTTGGAGCTTTCTTTCCATAAGGCTTTGAAAGATGCCTGGTGCCACGCTTACTCCAAATTGTAACCTTTACATTTGAAAGCACCTCTATGAGTCACAATGGTTTGGGCCTCTGCAGTGGCATCATCAACTGTTAGTTGTTGATATGCCTGGGCCAAATCCAATTTGGCAAAGACTGTACCCTGCCAAGTGAATGTAACAGATGATGCACCACTGGAACTGGATATGCTCTGCTGCGCATGGTTCACTGTCCCCTTATAGTCTCCACAGATTCTTACTGACCCATCAGTCTTGACTGGTGTGACTATGGGTGTCTCCCATCTGGAGTGGTCAGTGGGCTCTAAAACCCTTGAGCTATTAATTTGTCTAATTGTGCATCAATTTTTCCTTTAAAGCAAATGGGACCCTTCTGGGCTTTAAACGAATTGGGGGCACCTTGGGGTCTAGGTTGAAAGTGATAGGGGTCCCCATATACTTGCCCAATCCTTCGCTGAAGACCTCTGGAAACTCAGACTTCAAGGCCTCCTCCCATTCAGAGTTGCTCATGTGATTGATGCCAGTCACCTCGATGCCTAGTGGATTGAACCACTCAAGTCCCAGCAAGCTTGGGTGATCCTTGTCCACGATGGTCAGGGGCAAACGCTTTGGTGTGGCCTTTAAACTTCACGTTGAATTCTCTTGTTCCAACTACTGGAATCTTGTTCCCTTGGTAGTCTTTAAGAGTCAGTGCTTGCTTCTGGAAATGTTTCTTCTGAATGTTGGGAAGTAGCCTGAATAGTGTCCCATGACACCATAGATAAATAAGAGCCTGAGTCCACTTCCATTTGGCAAGGCCTTCCTTCAATGAATACTTCACATGTACTTTTCTGCTTCTCAAGGGTGAAGAATGACCAATGGTGACTGTTTGATGAGTTTCATTCTTCCCATTTGCTTCTGAGTTGCCCCATTTTCTCACTGAGGTTGTTGGGCTTGAATTCTTTCTCAGGAAATTTCTTCCTACTAGGTGGAGTTCTGGATGATTTGCAGACTCTTGCTAGGTGACCTCTTTTCTCACAACGTAGGCAGATGGTGTCTAAAACTTGCATGCAGTGTGTGCCCCCACAGCCTCTGCAATAAAATTCTTGCCTCTTTCTTCCAAGGTCTTTCCTTTTCTTCTCCATTCTGAGTCTATAAATTCCTTCCTCCACCTCACTACAGTCTGAATCAGAATCTATTTGTTCGAATGGGTTGTTGTGGACTTTTCCACATCAGAATGGCTTGAGGCCTTGTTAATTTTCTTCATGGCTGCTGCTGAGGACTTGGTTGCTTCCGCTGAAACAGCTTCCTCTATGGCCTCCTTAAACGTGATCTTAGGTTTCATTAGTAATTTGCTCTGTAAGACCTTATCTTTAAGGCCTAGAACAAACCGATCACACATGGCCTCTTCTAAGTTGGTAAACTCACAAGCACCCCCAATGTCCCTTAAACTTGCCATGAAGTCGTTAACATTTTCGCTTTCCCCTTGATCCCGACTATAAAATTTGTGTCTCTTAATGAGGCACGATACTTGTGGGGCATAATGGGCTCTTAAAAGCTTTTCTAAATCAGGCCATTCCATTACCTTCAAGTCTGCAGCTCCCGCCAATGCCTTCGCCAACTTGAAGACTGCCGGACTGCAGTGTGTGAGAAATACTGCCCTCTTCCGCTTCTGGGGGATGTCGGTGAGGTCGCTTTCCTTCCAAATACATTTGAAGCGATCCATATCGATTCCCAGTCTGGCTGGATCAACAGCCATCTCGCTCTTCTGCTTGACTTCCTGTCGTCTTCTTCTTCAGGGGAATCCCACCTTCACGCCAGTGTTATGTTTGCATGAAGAGTCAGATGCGAAGAGCTTCAGTGAAGAGTTTATTAAGTGACTACAGCTCGAATGGACCTGACTTGGCTGGGCTACGGCTGCTTCTTATAGCCAGCAGCCGTAGTTGCCAGCCAATCAGAGTGCAGGGTTTTCCCGCACTATTTAAACCAATCCTATTTGACATTTTACAAGAACAATTCAAACTAAACCAGTGACATTCAAACCTACATACATAACACTTACCTCCAGCCTTATTTTGTCAGGCATCATATCTTCCCTCTCCTGTATCTCTCTCAGCTCAAATATTCCTTAATTCCACCAGAGAGATGTCAATAGAAGTCAGTACAGTAAGATTTTATGAGGGGAAAGAACCTGAATTATAATTTCATTGTCGAGCAGAGTAGGAATGGAGCCTCTGAAGAAAATTCAATAGAAACAACCAACAAGTGAATATGTAAAAAATTGTTTAAAAACCTTGAGACTCTAAGGATATTGTTGAAATAGGAAAAGCTAATCTCATTTCTCAATTATTTCTCAGTTCAAAAATAAAAAGTGATTCCAGTAAATAATGTAGAACATAAAGATGCAGGGGTTTACTGAAGACTGAAAGAAGCAAAGTCCCAAAGTCTATTTTTCTGTGCATGTTTACAAGGATGCTTTTTTTTTACTACACATTTCTGGCATTTTTGTTCATCCTAGCCTACAGCTCTGTTTTTTTCCCCTGGAGATATGCGGTGCAAGTACTGAAAAGGCCCAATCCTGCTTAATTTTTGAGCTCAGACAGGAATGGCCAGATGTTCTGCCATATAAAAAGAAAGGGAGAATAGAATAGAATAGAATAGAATAGAATAGAATAGAATAGAACAGAATGCAAGCTAACTTGAACAAATCAGGGCTCATTTTTGTGTTAAAATAAATAATCTGAGATAAATAGGATAAAATAGCATCATAAGGAAAGATACCTACCATGATGCTTTGATTAGGAAAAGCTATACAGCATATACGCTTTCAGTCCCTTTAACATAATTTGCAGAAAAGGTTAATTTAGAAAATCCTACATCAACACCAGATTTAGACTAATCTATGCATCCAGAATGAGACTTGGATCCAAGCAGTTCAGGAGGAGGGGGCCTGCGATTTGCTATGAGACATGATTCCAAATAAGTATCCTTAGTCTTATAGCTCAGCGATACAGTCTCATACATTTATTATTCAAATCAAAATCTCATGGTGTTTAATGAGAAATATCTATTCTATTCTATTCTATTCTATTCTATTCTATTCTATTCTATTCTATTCTATTCTATTCTCCACTCCACTCTAGGTGTTCCAGTATCTTTCGCTGTGCATTTCCAACTCCCATCCTATTCTATTAATCATGCTATCCATTTCCCAGACATCAACCATTCCTCCCTCCCTCCCTGCTTACAGGTAGTCTTCAACTTACAACCACTCATTTAGTGACCGTTCAAAGTTACAACGGCACCAAAAAAAGACTTATGACTCATTTTCGCACTCACAATTCATGGTCATGTGATCAACATCCACAACTGGCATGTGTCTATGACAGTTGCAATGTCCCGGGGTCATGCAATCACCATTTGTAACCTTCCCAGGTGGCTTTCAACAAGCAAGGTCAGTGGGGGGGGGAGCCAGAGTCGCTTAATAACTGCATAAGTCACTGAAAAACAGCAGTGATTTGCTTAACAACTATGGCAAAAAGGTCATGAAATGGGGCTTAACAATTTTCTTGCTTAGCAATGGAAATTTAGAGCTCCAATGTGGTCATAAGTCGAGGATTACCTGTACTTAATTTTTTCCCCTTGCCTTATTGGCTTCTCTTGCTGCATTCTGCTAATACCATTACAATGAAATAGAAATTGACCTCTTGGTTTATATTTATTTTCCCAGTCAGTTCTATAAAAACCAATAAATATTATCACTAAAAGGTAGTGGTTCTGTCCTACCAACAGAAAGTTCTCTTGGTGTTACGGGTTGGTAAAATCACAACTTTTTATTTTATTTGTTTTACTTAAAATGATCATTTTGGAAGAAGTCATTAAACCATTGCACTATTAGCAGTTTCTCTGGGCTACACATGTACAACAAAATAGATTTTATTAGCCAGACTAGCTAATACTAATAATAAAATAAATGCTGGCTGCGGAGAGTGCCAGCTAGTGCAAGGTGAGAATGGAACGAGGTGAAAAATAATTATAATAATTATGCTGTGGATTCACTTGTTTTATAAAATGGAAAGCACAGTTGAGTAGAAAACTTACCAATGAAAAACACTCCAATGCTAATCATTTCCAGTGAATACCGAACGTGGGATTACTGGTCTCTGTGCATTGTGTTGCATGGATTCATTTTGAGATGATAATTATAGTCAATGGAAACTTCATGGCCGAAACATAGTATTTGACAAAGGCCAGATGATTAAAGAAGAAAAAAATAAGGGAGGGGGGAAAGAGTTAAAATGGCACATTGGCTAAAATATTCAATTAGGATTGGACCAGTCAAAAGGTGGCATGTTTGGATGTTTAACTGCTTGAACTTAAATTAGTCACTGAGTGGGTTTATAAATAATTCTAAGCATAAAGTCCTTTGATTTGCTTCCACATGATGTATAAATCCTGGCATTGTATAAAGGAAAGTCCATGGCTTAGTGGATATATGGACATCATAGACTCTTGGGGCATAAGCAGCAATGATGGAATAGAATATGACTATCTGTATACTCAGTCATTCCTTCCCAGATCAATCAAATCCATGGGTATGCTATGAGAATAAAATGTGAGTAAAACTTCCTGGGGGGTGGGAAAGACAGGATATACAAGTATACAATAAATAGAAATAGGAAATAGAAATCACATCCACATATCATTCTGAAGTGTTTGTTAGAAAACGATGCGGTAATTTCAAGCAAGTGTTTGTGAAACCAAACGTAGAAATCAAAAATGTAATTATTTTTTGCCTCGACAAATGGTATCACGTGTTTCTGCATCTGATACATTGTTAGTACTTGCCCAGGTGCACATACCCAACCAAGCGGTCCAGGTCTCAATACTGCTCTTATACCATGTGGTCAACCACACAGAGAATACCAGCAAAGTTGCATTTCGAAAGCTCTGAAGAATGAGTTATTTTATTCCCCTCCTGCTGTACAGTATTAATGGACTGTGGCAGTTCATTACAACTGCAGTTATTTTTAATTTAACATCACTGCACTGCACGATAGCCCTGCCCAATGACAACAGTGGGCTAGATGATGCTGAAATTCAGTGTAGGGTTGTACAACCATCTATTCTACGTGCTATTACAACACCTAGCTTAATCATTAAACACAACGCATTATGTTTTCTATGAAGGATAGTAAAAATGTGGATCTGGCAAAACAGGTGTTGTATTAACTAAGTGAAACTAATTCAGTGGTGTTCATGGTTTGGTGTGTTAGAAACTGCTGAATGACAATTCTCACTTTAGGCTATGATGTCTTGGGTAGTATACTGTGAGTTGTAGTTCAGTGTCATTGGGAGGACTACATGTTGTGTACTTACAGGCTCAAATCCTATGAACTGTAGTCCACCTTTCCCTTTCATGCTTTTGAGAATGGATGTGTAGGTACTTTAATAGCAAACTTTCCAAACAGAAGATCAACCAAGTGTATGGCACTTTAAATGATACATGTCATTTAAGTCATCTTTAGACCCTTACAATCCAAAATGTGAAATAAGGAGGACAGCAGAAGAAGGGCAAGTAGAAAACTGATTGAAACAGTGAAAGATTGTGAATTTTTAAGGTGCATACAATAAAATGAAGTTGCAAGCGGGCTTTAATGGAAATGAATATTAGATGCAGGAAATATCTGTGGTAATACCATTTAGATAGGCATATCTAGAGAAAAATACTTTTCTTTCTTTCTTTCTGTCCTTCCTTTTTCTTTCTTTTTCTTTCTTTGCTTTCCTTCCTTCCTTCCTTCCTTCCTTCCTTCCTTCCTTCCTTCCTCCCTCCTCCCTCCCTCCCTCCCTCCATCTCTCCCTTCCTTCCTCAGTGGTAACAGAGCTACTAATTTGGTGGAATTCAAGCATTTTTGAACTTTACTGGAACCAAGCATTTGCCTTAATTGCATGAATTGGCTGTGGTGGTGGTGCTGCACTTGTAAATATGTTCATTAGCATGTAACAGGTGATAATGAAAGTGTAAATGTAGCTGCAGTTTATGTGTGAAGGAGAATAAAGTGTAGGAAGTTGGCACCCAACTCTCCTAGAAAAATGAAGTATTCTGGTAGATATTTAAAAGGCAGAATATTTCTTCTAAAAAGAGTAGAACCCCAGAAGCAGAATCTCACCCGCACCTTTGTTAATAATGGGCCATTGAGCCTGAGCCGAATACTTTACATAAGAAAGGTCTCCAGGTAAAGCTATAGCAGATTACACTAGATCCAAATCAAGGTCAGAAAGACACATGTCAGGAAGTAAAGGCCACACAAATTAAAGAGAAATCGGAAAATTAATTATAATTATACTTTGAAAACAAGAATCATAAAGTCCCTTCAAGTATAAAAATAAGATTTTAAATGCTATTCTGTGGCAGAATGTAGTCTGGATAAGGACACACTGGAACATATCTTGAATACCGTACTTAAATGTATTCTTTTCCTGCTTAAAACATGGAACTGTGCATATATATCCATAACCCACTTCTTGAATTGTACATGAAGATCTGAGACTGAACAGCTAGAATTAAGTTTCAAGTTTTAAATATCCATCTGACATTAGTATCTTCTGGTAAACAGTATGAAATATTTCTTGCAGACTAGTAGACCTTCCTATGTCAACATTCAATGGGAAGTTCAACATTCAATGAAGTCTCATTTTTCAACCAATTGTTATGATAATGTAGACAGAGAGTAAATAGCAACAGCATGAGCACTTAGACTTATATTCTGCCCCATAGTGCTTCCCAGCCCTCTCTGGGTGGTTTACAGAGTCAGCATATTGCCTCCAACAATCTGGGTCCTCATTTGACTGACCTCATATAAGGATGGAAGTCAATCTTGAGCCCCGCTAGATTTCAAATTCCAGGCTGTGGGCAGAATTAACCTAAATATACTGCATTCTAATCATTGTGCCACCAGGGCTCCTAAAGATTTCCCATGAATCATAGATGATTAATATTATTTGCTACTGTTACTGATTATGCAATTTTATATTTGTATTAGTGGATCCCAGTCTTGTAAACCACAAAGAAGGCTTGCCAACAATATATAAACATTATTTTCTTTCAACACCCAGCCAGGGTTGATTCGGGTTGTTAGGGTTGAATGTATGGTCTTGTTTTGTTGTTGTTTTGTTTCATTTTGTTTGTTTGTTTTTCTGTTTTATAAAAAAACAGTACATAAACATTCATAGATACCCTTACCATGGAACATAGTGGTTGCCTTGGTTTTTTGTTTCTTTGTCTGAATGCTATCTTTTGCATACCTTGATAAAATGAGGAACAACCCAAAACATTATGTTTCTTCTTGCTGATTTTTTTAGGGTGTTAGATCCCTTGATCTCAAGTTGAGAAGTAGTTTATTTATAGAGTGAACACTCTCAATTTTATTGGCTCTCCTGTCTCTGTTTACTGTTTTACTCTTTTGGAAAAGGCAGTGTTATTGAAATTCAATTCAATTATATGTTTTTCAAGATATCTTTGTGCCATGCTGCCAATAATTAAATTAAGCCATTTGAAAATAAATCTACCTAACAAAGGTGGAGAAATATGGAGGCCTAATGGAACTTGATACTCATCTAGTGTTAGAATATAAGCATGCTGGTTGTTAGCTTAATCATAGCTTATCATAGTCACATTCACCCCAAAAACTTCCTGGTGCTAACTAATAGAAAAGTGCATGTGTGAAGATCACTATAATGGCAGAATAATGACAGAATTAAGACAACATGGCATTTTCTGGAAAGCTAAAAACTTGACCAGTTAAATGGACAGAGAGAATAGAGGTCATAGAAATGGAATGACCTGAAATATCTTTATTGTATCAGGAAAAATAACCAGGACTAATCTAGATGTATTATCAATTAGAATTTCCATATTGAAATGGAATTCTCATACATACCCTTGTTTGACTGTCTGCTTTATTTTGTATTAATATCACTTGTTTCATTTTTATTTGTCAGGAGATGTGTTTAATTATTTAAGCCCCTTTTAACTTTGCTTTCAAATATTCTTTTTTATGGTTATAGCCAAGATAGTGGTTTTTTTTCATTTTCTGTCAAATGATTCTAAATTGTTGAATAATTTCAGAGTATTTTTTTAGAAAAACGAAGTGGACTGGAGGTGGCTATTCTCTAGCCTAGGTTATATTTAGATGCAGTAATATTTTTAGTATTCTAAACCAAAACCAGTGAGAAATTCTTACTGTCTGGGAATATTCCGGGAAAGGAAAATAACATCTGTTATGAGCCGTGCTTCTGTTAGTGGGATTTAAAAGACTTAATTTAATTGTATATATGTCTTTCAATGTCAATGGACAATGGGTTTTTTTAAAGGAAATTTAACATTTGAAAAAAATGTTATGATAGAAGGAAATGAGTGCTTAAGCTGAAAATGGAATATCATCTATTTCTTTATTATTATTTAACTTGGCTTTGGAAGAAGGATGTAAAGTATAACTTAGTTAACAAGAGAACTAAAGACACGGTATTTACACAATGGTAATACTGTCCTTTGCTAAATTCTCACAAAAATCCAGGAAAGTCATATGGTAGAGCACAATGGTAATACTGTCCTTTGCTAAATTCTCACAAAAATCCAGGAAAGTCATATGGTAGAGCAACTCAACTTTCCATCTGAACTGAAATAAAATGCTTTCTTACAAATAATACCGCTAAATCCAGATGAACCATTTAATCCTGTTCTTCATACATTTCATCTTCATAAAGCAGTCATGACAGATGCCCCCGGTGTAATTCAAAATATCAAAAGCAATTTAGAAAGAAGGAATAAAACAAGCATGAACTGTATCTGCCTGTTTTCACTCCAGAGGTGTTTTTTTTAATTTTAAAAAAGCTCTTTTTATTGCTATCTTTAATGGCTGACATTTTACATGGTAGGAATAATCCTGAACTTTAAAAAAAGGGGGAGGACTTTGGAGACATTAACACCAAATTGTACTCCCATTGAACTGGTTACTTAGCAGCAGTTTTGCTATGTTAAAAGAACACAGGAAAAAGAGAGAGAGAGAGAAAGATGTAACCTCACAAAATGGAATTCAATCAATTGTTTTGTCCCAACAATTGTTTTGTCCTAAAGAAAGCAGGAATGTGACTGACAAAATGCCACACCGTCTTGTTATTTGGAACTGTATTTCAAACATATTTTGAGAATAACACTGCTTGTTATATTCCTGTCTTGGAAAGAAGGTTGCAGTAAATAAGAGAAGAAATTCTTTGTAAAATGGATGCTCAAATCTAGCAAGGAAATTTTGACCTGCTGCTTGGAATCTGAATGGTATAAGGACATGCAGATGCTGCCCTTAAAGGAATATATATATATATATATATATATATATATATATATATATATATATTCGTAGATTTTCACAGGTAAAGGTATGTAGGTCTTGGTGTATTCGGGTCTTGTCCTGTAAGGTTGAGAATACCTTGGCAACGCTCGATTTAAATCTCATCCGTCATCTTCAGGCTGGTGTCTTCAGCTCGTTCTTCTGGGAGAAGTGCTGATCGTCTGTTTTTCCCTTTAAACTCCAGAGTTGGCTGTGTTGTTACTTCGATTGGTTGATGGAGTTGATGTGCAGATTGGATGGCTTTTTCCTGAGACCCTGAGTGGTTGAGGTGCCTGTGTGTCTCTCAGCCTTTTGTGTTGTAACGACCTGGGTAATGGGCTGTGTGATGACCTTCTGAGTTCTATTGTTGTGATGTCCTGGGTGTGGTGCTGTAGTCTCCTTGGCCGTTGTCTGTGTTGCAAATCGACAACGCACCCAGGAGACTACAGCACCACACCAGGATGTCACAACAATAGAACTCAGAAGGTCATCATACAGCCCATTACCCAGGTCGTTACAATAACACAAAGGCTGAGAGACACACAGCCAGCACCAGCCCACACAGGGTCTCAGGAAAGCCATCCATCTGCATACATCAACTCCACAAACCAATCAAGAAGTAACAACACAGCCAACTCTAGAGTTTAAAAGGGAAAACAGCCACGACACACACTTCTCCCAGGAGAATGAAGCTGAAGACACCAGCCTGAAGATGACGGATGAGATTTCATTGAAACGCTGCAAGGTATTTCAATCCTTAATGGGACAAGACCAATACACCAAGACCTACATACCTTTACCCAGAAAATTCCACAAAACAAATATCCTACTTATGGGGAGGAAACCTTCCAGCTGACCGGATCTATGAGAAACTTGAAGGCGAAGAGCCACCATCTTATGTGACCTCACATTCCTACGCAATTGCCGAGACAAAACGTGATCCCCACATGCTTCCAACTCAAATTCCACACTAAAACCTCAGACACTGAAAGGATCCTGAAAAGAACTGCATTAGCTCTAATCAGAAACAAACTCCACAGGAAAAGATTCCTACTAGACCAAACCAACAAGGACCTACTCACCCTCCACCTCAAACTCAGTAACAAAATCCATCCAGCACTCTGGGACAAATCAAACAACTAGCCCTCTGGAGAGCAAACAGAAACCTTTCACAAGACAGACACACACACCAACAAACTCCAAAGACTAGAGAAACGCCAGAAGCCCAAACCCCCCCAACAATGCATGAAACAAACAGTACACAACATATCAGACAGAACCCTCACCATGGCAGAAACCAATGTCCTTTCCAAAGGATTCAACTTTGCTGTAAGCCCCAAGCGATCCCCACTGAAAACATCATATGTGGAGTTGAAGCTAGCCTAGCCAAAATTAACCCAGACACAGCCAATAAAATCAGACTTGAAGTCACCAACGTCCTCTGCTCCAGCAGTCCACCCAGAAGCAACTTACACAAGAAGAACAAAAAGCACTCAGCAACTTGAGGAAGACAACAACATAATCATCCTCCCAGCAGACAAAGGCAACGCCACAGTCGTGATGAACACATCTGACTACCAATCCAAACTATCCAACCTACTCCAAGACCCGCTTACAAACCTCTAAACACAGACCCCACCACCTATCTAGAGAAAACCACCAAATCCAAAATAAAAGCCTCGCCCATCAGTGAAGAGATCCAACAAAGAATCATCCCCAGAGAAAAATCATCTAGATGCCCTAAGCTCTATGGCCTCCCCAAGATACACAAAGAAGGAACACCACTCAGACCCATAGTCAGCTCCATAGGCTCACCTCTACAGAACCTTGCCAAATTTCTAAGCCAAACAACTCCAGCCCTACACAGAATCCATCACCTCACACGCATAAAATTCTTTCCACTTCATAGAAACAATAAAGAAACAAAACCTACAACCCAGTGACCTACTTGTGAGCTTCGATGTCATATCCTCTTCACTCAAGTACCTATTAAAGAAGCCTTGACAGCTATCCAAAACAAATACAACCCCTAAGCACATCCTAGATCTGACCAACCATTGCCTTTCCAACACGTACTTCATCCACAATGGACAAAGATATAAACAGATAGAAGGAGCACCTATGGGATCACCCTCTCACCCGTCATAAGCTAACCTATACATGGAACATTTTGAAACCAATGCTCTAGACAAATCTGAATACAAACCCAAACTCTGGCTTAGATATGTAGATGACACTTTCGTAATTTGGCCACACGGGAAAGAAAAACTGGACAACTTCCTCACACATCTCAACAGCCTACACCCCAAAATACAATTTACCATGGAAACAGAAACCAACAATCAACTTCCGTTCCTGGACGTCCTAATTTACAAAACCCAACGGCTCCCTAGGACACACCATCTACCAGAAAAGACACACACTAACCGCTACTTAAATGCACAATCCATCACCACCCTGCACAGATCAACTCCGTAGCCAAGACCCTCATCTCCAGAACCAAACGCTAGCTGACAAAGACCACTTGAGAACAGAATTACACACCCTCACTAACGTATTAATGTCCAATGGATTCCAAAGAAGCACAATCACCAACCTAATCCAAGGGAGACTCCCCAAAACCAAGACACAGAACAGGACAATGGCATCGCCCTCCTCCCTTACATCAAAGGCACCACAGATAAAATCAGCAAAATTCTCCACAAACACAATATCAGGACAGCCTTTGGCACTGACCAAAAATAGCCAACATCTTAAGAAACCCCAAAGACAAGATCCAGCTAGAAAACCAAGGAGTTTATAAAATACCATGCAAAATTTGCCCAGCCACATACATTGGACAAACCAACAGGAGAATAAATGCACGCATCACAGAACACAAGAACGCAGTCAGAAAAGAAGAAAAACTTCCTCCCTTTTCCAGCACCTTAAAGCCACAGGACATGAAATTGATTTTGAGGGATCCAAACTTATCTCCAATACTGAACACTTCAACAAGAGAATAATTAGGGAAGCCATCGAAATAGAGAAACACCCCATAACATGAATAAACGGGATGATACTTCCCACCTACCAGACATCTGGAAACTAGCCCTAATCAACAAACGAGTCCCAGCCACAAAACCAACACCGGACCCAAAATAACACATGATGCCACCACCAATCTCCTTCACCAGACTCAAACCCAAGCCCACGCCACAGATGAAAGGCAACCACCATCCAGAAACCAGACCATGGCTGCAACACCAGCTGCTACACCCCCCTCCAACCCCCAAACTAAGCAAACTGACACACGCTATAAACACATAGCCAGACCTCAAACTCGAGCCAAACCAAAGCCCAGAATGCCACATCACAGCCTTCCACCCAGGATACTACATCACAGAACTCAGGAGATCACAACACAAAACATCAGGAGGTTGCAGCACAGACAACAACCCAGGAGATTACAGCACCACACCCAGGACATCACAACAATAGAACTCAGAAGGTCATCACACAGCCCATTACCCAAGTCGTTACAACACAAAAGGCTGAGACACACAGCCAGCACCTCAGCCACACAGGGTCTCAGGAAAAAGCCATCCAATCTGCATACATCAACTCCACAAACCAATCAAGAAGTAACAACACAGCCAACTCTAGAGTTTAAAAGGGAAAAACAGCCACGATCACACACTTCTCCCAGGAGAACGAAGCTGAAGACACCAGCCTGAAGATGACGGATGAGATTTCGTCAAACGCTGCCAAGGTATTCTCAACTTACACGGACAAGACCAATACACCAAGACCTACATACCTTTACCCGTGAAAATCTACGAAAACATATATATATATATTGACTTCTTCATTTTGGGCAATTCAGAGAATCTCTTTTTGTGAATTCTTTTAAGAATTCAAAAGGTAAGTGAATTATGGTTTAAGTGCAAAAATAAGATTTGGAGAAGATCAAAAAGTGCCTTACCTGAAGGCAGCACTTGCTTCTGAAGCTAGGACTAATAATTTAATTACGGAGAGTCCTTGAGTTATGATGGCAATTGGGACTGTGAACTCCATCACAAAGCTATGCAGGCACAAAGCGCAATCTGGTGTATAGATGACACCTTCATCATATTTACAAAAAAGGGTGCAATTAGAAAAGAGACATGAGACAATCCACAGGGAAGAAGAAAACAACAACACATTACCCTTCCAGGATACCCTCATCATCAGAGAAACGATGGCAAATGAGAAATGCAAGTATACTTTAAAAACATCTCACACTGGACTTCTGATGAAGACTCATGTCAAATTACGTATCCTTGAAGGAGTGGGGATGGCATTATGGTAGAGATCGGTATCCAGATGACAAACTCTGGCCTGCGAAGAATCTCCACAAAAAGGAGAGGTCATGTGATTACCCACATGCACTCCAGAAAACTGCTCCTCGTGAATAGAGTAGGAACTGAGATTTTTGGGATCAACGGCATGAATGAATTTCAACCAAGCAGTCAAGGAATTTCAACCAATCACAGGACACAATAGCCTAAGAAGAAGAAAACAGGAGTCATCTATAATACTCAGTATAAAGGCTCTAACCGTTGGAAAGACAGACAGAAGATTAGCACAGCAAATTCATGAACATCAGCCATTAATCAGAAGGCATGAGGAAAAAAAAATTTAATCTCACAACACAGGGACAGACTCAACTGGAAAACTGTTTGCATCTTAGGCTGAGCCAAATTCAAAAACACTAGGAAATTCCTGGAAGGTTGACGCTTAAACAAATCAGCCATCAATAGACACATAGAGATAAACCATATTTAAATACCTCTCAAACAGACCATAAAAAAGCTAAGAAGGAAACAAAAACATGCACTCCAGCAGGCAAAACCCAGCTTAGCAGGGATGAACACCAGACAAACAAACAATCAATCAAAAAACAATACCCTACTCAAGGAACTACCAAGAAGAAAATCACGCCCCCACCAAAACTGGCAGGGAAAACTACTATATAGGGAGCAAAACCCCTACTTATTCGCTTGGATGTATGTATATTACCTAGTTGAGTAACGAAATGTTATTAACAAACAGTGAAACTCAGACAGCATCAAGGAATATAAAATGTTAAAAACAACAGTACTAAAATTGACTTGGCAAAATAAATGTGTCTGTACAGATTTGTTTTTAAAATGCTGTCCTGAGAAAGTGGGAACACATTTATTTTTTAATCTGGGAATGATACAGAAGGCTGTCTCTTGTGTGCCGGAAGCCAGAGAATTAACACCTATAAAGGTTTACAACAAAAGAGCTGTTTCCCTGGGTGGCTGGATACTTAGGGTTTTAATACCAACAAAGCTTTTAAATGCCCATTTTGCACTAACTATGACTTTTAGATACTTTGCAAACATAGGCTGCATAGAGTCAAGATGGGCTGTAACCAAGGTATGCATACAGTCACTGTTGTCAAATCAGCTTGCTTGTGTCAAATCGGCAACTATAATTATGTACATATGCAACTTAATTGTACAAATTAATTGAAATGAGTTAACACGATTATTCCCCATGCGGTTAATAATTTGCTTTATCACCTTTTAAAAGTTCATTCAACATTTTAAAAGTACAACTGAAAGGACTTGGGGCATGCATCCAAGGTTTGAAAGCACTGAATCTGGCTTTGGGACTTCAGTTTGTGAGCCTGTGGTCTATAAAATGCCTTAGGCAACTTTGTCTTTTGCTGCAATACCCTTCAAGCTATCTGGTACAGGACAATACAATCAAAAAGAAAGTGCTTGAGTTCCTCTTCAGTTTTCCTTGGCTGTTCTCTTAAATACAAGCCGCATGGGAAGTTCAGAAATACGTCCATCTTATGCTTCTGTTTCCTTTTACTTTTGCAGGGTCAAAATCAATTCTCCAGTTTTTTTTTATTAGTATTTAAAATCTAACTATGAAGCTATTTTAGAAACTCTGGCTCCAGGTGATCTGGAAGTTCAACTTTGACCCCAGAAGAGCATCATTAGTGGGTCTAATAGTCACAAATAAGAAAACTTTTCAGACTATCAAATTCCCAAGTTTTATAGTTGGTCTATAAAAGCAAGAAACTTGCTGGGTGAGAGAATGCCAACAGTTTCTAAGGAAAATGAAAAACAACTTTGCTACTGCAAAAGAATGCTATATTTCACCCCCCCTTCTTCCACTGCAGATTTAGTCTTGATTGATTTGATAACCAGTTGGAATGTGCAAACAATAAAACCATTCACGTATGTTAATGTGATTCCACTAAAGGGCAGCTTGAATGCTTTTAGAACTTTCATTTGTCTCATTTTCAACACATTTACAGTCACATTAATTATAGGTGCATAATAGAAAAATGCTGTTATGAAATACATTTTTAAATGTATTAATAGAACTTTTGAATTGTAATCTTTATAGTACTTATATTTAATTCAGATTAATTTGGTTTCATAAAAGAGCCCAACTGACTGCAGCTTCCCAAGCACATTCCCCATTTATTTTATAAACTAAACACACTCCTGATCAATCAGCTCTATTAATGTAAAAAGTGTACTTGGTGAACCTCATTTATAGCAAGACAATTAGTGTAGCCAATCGACAAAGCTGGGGAGTTTTAATCTTCTTCCATGGTTGTGATGGGCTTGACAGAATTGTTATGGAAGTGCTCCTAAGTACCCAACATCCTTCTGACAATTATACATATGACAGCATCCATCAAATTTTAGAAGAAAACTACACAGTACTTCTCCCCACATACAAGAGTATTATTCTGCAAAGGAACATCACTGTAAATCAGCAGATGTTCTATTTAGTAACTAGACCATTGAAACTTTACTTCAAACAAATTGCATATTTGCAAAAATACTACAGAGCAGAGGTGGTATTCAGCAGGTTCTGACCAGTTCTGAAGAACTGGTAGCAGAAATTTTGAGTAGTTCAGACCTGGCAAATATCACCACTGACTGGAGATTTTACAGTATCCTTCCCCTGTCATGCCCACAGAACTGGTAGTAAAATATTTGAATCCCACCACTGCTACAGAGGGCTAGGATTACTCTTGGGCAGGTGCCAGTATCTTTTAAAATAATGCTAAATGTCATTGCTATCCCAAGCTGGTTATGTCTGAGCAACTATAGAAGGTATCAGCTAAAGTCTTTTGTGAACATCTGACAGACAATTGTAGGAAGTTAGCACCCAACCCTCCTAGAAAAATGAAATATTCTAGTAAATATTTAAAAAGGCAGAATATTTCCTTTAAAAAGAGTAGAAACCCAGAAGCAGAATCTCACCCCCACTTTTGTTAATGGGTGGGCCATTAAGGCCTGAGCCAGAATACTTTACATAAGAAAGGTCTCCAGGTAAAGCTATAGCAATTGCCAAAAGCCCTTTTAAGGGCATAAATCATCCAGCAAGGGTCAACCAAGCCTGGAACTCAGGACAGCCTACAGAGTTGCCCCTCATGGGAGTCTGACAACCAATGAGAATACAAGCTCCAATTCAAATCCCAGCAGAGGTCATAAGACCCAGGCACTCTCAGCACCTCAGCCCTTTTTTCTTGATCTTCTTGAAGCATGTGATCATCTTTCTCTGGAGCTCCAGACCATGTGGTCCTGTTCACCATTAAACTTTCCAAGCAGCCTCCATGTTTCCAGTGTCTTTTTCCCCACTTGGAACTGAACCTAGAAGGATATTTCTTTCAACACAATGAAAGCACTAACACCCTGAAGCCAAAAAAGGAGCATTCCCCTGCCTGACAATGGGCAGCATTTATCTTTCCTCTTCCAATCTGGAAGTTTACATTTCTAATGTCACCATGTCAAACCTGCCAAAGGGGAAGCAGGATATTGTTCACAATCCCTATGCAATTCCTGATTGATTGCAATCAGGCAGTGAAGAAACTTTTGCCATTTATTTTCAGAAGCTAGAAAGATAGTTAAAAAAAATCAAGGAAGCCATGCCTATAAAAATGTACAAAGAACTAAGCAAAATAGAGGATAGGTTTTTTTTTTCTTTCCTTCAACGGGGGCATTTTTGTTCTATTGACAAGGCAATTTTTGCTTTGAAAATTAATTTGAATTTAAAAATTGAAATTTACCAACAGCTGTGGTTCATATCAAATACAATTCTATTGTACCTGTTCAGAAGAGAGTCTCCTATGCTATGATGTTATGTTTAGACCTCAGACTTAAAAGGTCACATTTTTAGATCATATCACCAGTGCTCCTGGCTTACTATCTAAAAATAAATTCATAGCACGATATTTGCATGCATCTACTTGCAAACATTTCCTGCTCTTCAAATACTGCCTTTTCTGTTCCATTTGGAGTATATACAGTATTACCCAGTATGTTATCCTTTTCCTTAAATTCACGTTAACTTTTAAAATTATACTGTTATTGCTTATTTAAACAACTCAATCCTTTCTTGGTGAATTAATCTCAGAAAGCATAAACACTTAAAAATATTGGCATGATAGTCCTGTACTACTTAGATTTCACTTTGGAGGCTTCTGCACCAACCTCTTTTCTAACCATCCCAATCCTTGGAAATAACGTTAATAGTAAGGGGTTGAGACTTGTAAGCTAAAACATCTGGCTAAATTTATATTCGTTTAGATGCTTCATGAAACAAACAAACAATATTGGCCACTCTGATAAATTGCAATATTGCTTTTTTTCTGGTTATATCAGCGCAGTTCTGTGCTGCTCCGTTTTTGCTCCTCAAATCTCAGATTTGACTGTGTTCTCATTTCTGTAGAGTCCAAATAAAGAAAAGGAACTGATGGTCATTTGCAGAGATACTAATGAATCCTTCACTGAGCAGTGAGTTGGACTGGATGTAGACTAAGACCACTTCCTATCCTTTGATTCTACTCAGTCTTAAAGCAACCACTGATATGGATGCTGAATCTGTTGAGAGAGGGGAGATGTAGAAAATCAGCAGAACAGACTTACTACCTTTAGTTTGGCCCATAGTATGGACAGTACTATTATCACCTAATTTGATGCCACTGCAAACCCGATCCTAGCCCTAATGTGTCTATTTGAGGAGAGGAACAGAGGATGGAAAAATCAAAGTATCAATGCATCAAAGCATTTTATTGACAGCTGTCATGTATTTTTCTTTTAAATTAATCAATCATCTTTTGCAGCTTACTTCTCTGTTTATCGAAGACATTTACTTTTCTTTTTACTTTTTCAGACAAAACAAATTCCAGCATGACATGTTGCTTCTGAACATATTTGATTTCATATCCTTCCTTCTCATTTCTAGAAAGCTTTTCTGACTATTGGATATTTTCTTTGACCATGCTTTTAAACAGATATTCATTTGATTGTCAACATCTTTTCATACTTTTAGATGGAATCAATACACACACACACACACACACATATATATTATATAAACACACACACACACACACATACGCTGTTTAGAAACTTATTTAGCTTATTTCTTTCATTATCTTTCATTTGTGCCCTGAGGTCTTCTAAGTTATATGATGCCATTGATTTTTTATTTATTTTTTAATTTGCCTTGATTTGGAAAAGCCATTTTCTTTAAGTTAATTGGATTTCTTGTAATGGGAACAACATAACCTCTTGCCAATTTTCTCCATTCTTCCAAGTATCTCTAAAATCTGCAGCCAAATTCTATTTATCCTCTTTTAAAATTCTCTTAAATGTCTAATTATTCCAATTGTATCCGACCAATTTTCATCAGATTATGGAAAATAGTTCTGAAAGGCATTTATAGAAAGAACAGGGCACAACTAAAAAGTTTTTAAGTGCAACAGGAATTTAATTTAAAATTTTACATACAGTACTGTGTAAACAACAGACATCTATCCAAAACAAAGCAATCAATTATCATTGTCATTTTAAACATAATTATCTGAGTATGCTGGGAATTGCTTCTAATACTAAAAGTTATTTACAAGTGTAATGTCATATTGGGTGCTTATATCTATTTATACAGCTACCAATGGGATCTCCGCTCCTTTCGTCAAGACTTGAAGACCTGGCTGTTTCAGCAGGCCGGCCTGGATTGACCCTGGGGTGGGTAGTTTTAATTAGTTTGTTTATTTGTAATTTTATTGTTTTAGCTCTTGGTAATTTGGACTTGTTTTTAGTTATTATTTTATTGTATATCTTTTTGTATGTTCTCCGCCCTGAGTCCTTCGAGAGTAGGGCAGCATACAAGTCTAAATAAATAATAATAATAATAATACCAAGATGCTGAGTATTATATGTCAAAATTGTATTATTCTTCCACTGATTAAATTTTCCATTTGTCCACCTCTTCTCTTAAACATTTCTTTGAATTATCAATAGGTATATCCTTTCACATATTGGGAAAAATCTTGTTCAGTTGCAAAACTTGAGTTTGATATGCAAATAATATCAAGCATCTTTATGTAGATATTTTTAATTAGACTAATAACCAACACTTTTTGGAAGATAAGCCCCCCTTCCTCATATCTCAGGAAAAAAACCCACTTCCAATTACAGTGTAGGCTAAAGGTAAAGAACATTATTACTCAACTTGCAGGTTGTATTTTCCCATGAGAAATGTTCTGGGAATCCTGCAGACAACCTAGAAATGCAACAGGAAATCCAGTGCAGAGAACATTAATCCTCTTTCCTGTTATATTAATCATTTATTTGAAACTACTGGGAGAAACCACAAGTTGATTTAGGGTTATCTACCATGCTGAAACTCTAGAAAGATGCAGAGAAGAGCAACAAAGATGATTAGGGGACTGGAGGTTAAAACATTTGAAGAACGTTTGCTGGAATTGGGTATGTCTAGTTTAATAAAAAGTAGGACTAAAGGTGACATGATATCAGTCTTTCAATATTTGAGGGGCTGCCCTGAAGAAGAAGGAGTCAACCTATTCTCCAAAGTGCCTGAAGGCAAGACAAGAAGCAATGGATGGAAATTAATCAAGGAAAGAGGTAACCTAGAACTAAGGAGAAATTTCCTGACAGTGAGAACAACTATGAGCCCTGTGCGAGCTCATAGGCAAGGACTCCTCGGGGTCCCGTCGGCGGGCCAATGCCGGCTGGCGGTTCCCCGACGACGAGCCTTTTCTGTTGCGGCCCCTGACCTTTGGAATCAACTTCCCTTGGGGCTCCGCCTGGCCCCTGACCTCCGCACCTTTCGCCGCGAGTTGAAGACCTGGTTATTTGACCAACCCGGGCTGTGACCCTTTGGGGAGGGTTGTTTTTAATTATTTTATAAACGTTTGGACTTACAATTTAATCTAATTTGTTTTTTTAATGTATTTATTGTTCCTTGTTTTTAGTTGTAAGCGAGTCTTGGAGATGGGGCATATAAGTTCAAATAATAAATAATAAATAAATAAATAATTAATGAGTAGAACAACTTGCCTCCCAAAATTATGCATGCTCCAACATTGGAAGTTTTTAAGATTGACAACCCTTTGTCTGAAATGGATAGGGCTTCCTGCCTGAGTAGGGGGTTGGACTAGAAGACCTCCAAGATCCCTCCCAACTCTGTTATTCTGTTAATTTGCTGAAATTACTCAGTTGTATAACTCTATACTAGCCAGATATGATATGGATGTCCTGAAGGTGAACAGTAACTCAAAAAGTTGACTTTTGTCAGGGAATACACATTACTAATTACCCATAGATATTTGTTAGAAGTGTATCTCTGGATGGGGCCACCCATCCCCCATCTGACAAGTGGTTCCCCACATTGGTTTTCTTTGACTGGTAGATCTTTGCAGAGAGGAAGGAAGATGACCTTGATATGGATATGTCTATGGAGAGTCTCAGTCATCCAGGTCTTGGTTGTCCCAAAGGTGCTTCTTGGATGAGAAGCAAAACATCTTCAAAGAAAAATCAGAAAGTCCATCTGCCTCTTGAAAAAACACCTTTGGGACAACTTGATGTGAATATGCAATCCCGTTGCCAAAGTGAAATTACTTTTTAAGTCCAGAATGTCCAGATAATGTTTAGAGGCAGCTGAGACAGACACTTCCCTAATTCATGGAACTAAAGGAAGAGAAGGTACAACACAATCTACCTTTTGTTACTAGAGCTAGTCTCAGTAAAAGTAGTCTTAGCCTCCTATGGAGTTGATTTCTTGGTCTTGATATACCTAATGGGGTGGTTGTTCCTACTGCCACTGCAGGTAAAAGCTGTAACCAAGAACTTTTGCTCAGCTCCAACTGAAGCATCAGTTACATATCTATCTGACCAACAGGCATTGGACAAGATTCAGCACACAGCTGAGTTCTACAACACAGTGTAATGCAGCTGGATTTGAAGAGGACTTGACAATTACAGCTGGTCCAGAATGCAGCAATTAAACTCCAGGCTAATATCTAGTTTTTGGTTGCTCTGTCGGTTGCATCTTAGCTTCCCTGGCCCAATTTAAAATGATCACTACATATCATGTCTTAGAAGGCATGTCCTCAGTCCCCTTATGTGAAATAAATCTACCGTTCTGTTAGGTCTCTGAGAGAAGCTCTGGTTAGGGTCTCAACTCTCTGATATTGTGGGGGAAATGAGCTATAGAGCCAAACTTACAAAGTGTCCTGCCCTGGGAGACATTTGGACCTCTGCCTCCTAATCCTAACAACTTAGTTCACTTAACAGCAGCTACTTGTCCTCCCAGGGCAAGACAGTTGTAAAGTTGAACATGACTCTCTTTAACAACTGCCTTTCTTTCTTTCTTTCTTTCTTTCTTTCTTTCTTTCTTTCTTTCTTTCTTTATTTATTTATTTATTTATTTATTTATTTATTATTATTTGGACTTGTATGCTGCCCCATCTCCGAAGACTCAGGGCGGCTTACAACTAAAAACATACAACAACAATAAATAGCTAAAAAGAATTAAACAAACACAAGCCCAATAATACCGAATTTAAAATTTAAAATTTAAAAATGAATTAAGAACCATCCCATACCCCCCGGGGAGGGAGTCACAGCCTGGATTGGTCAAATAACCAGGTCTTCAGGTCGTGGCGGAAGGTGCGAAGGTCAGGGGCCAGACGGAGTCCCAGGGGTAGCTGGTTCCACAGGAACCAGGCCTTGGTCCTAATTTGGCTCATAAATTGAGGACTATCTGTAGAAGCATTGGAAAATCCTCTAGTTCATCTTCTACTTGATTGGTAAAATAGGTAGTGTCAACCCTGAACCTGGCTGTGGCCATTTTGGGGCTTCAGTGCTGCCACAACTGGAGCTGTGGGAAACGGAGGAAGAAGTAGAGGTAGCTGGGGTGCTGTAGCCAAAATAAAACACTTTCTCTTGGGAACTAAGGACATTCCTACCAGGTGTCCAGAAGGAGGGGACTGGAGTCATCTAGCAACTGGACTGTATCCTGATTGGACCATGAGACTGGAGAAAGTGAAAGAATTTTTACTTTTAATTAAAGAAAACCATGGGAACATTTAGAGTCGGTTTTTACCAGGTCGTGCCAATATGACATATCCAACAAATCTATTCTTTGAGGAACCCAACTGCTTCGGAGTTTTGATTGCTATGGGTGTGTTATTTGGAACCTGGACAGGTAGCTACTGCATTGAGTTACTCTGAGTTCAGATCCTAAAAATGGTAGAGGACATAGAAAATGTGCTCCAAAAACAAGTATACTTTAGGTATCTGAACACATTAGTCCAGAAACAAAAGCTTCCTGCAACATAATAGGATGCTAAATTATTTCCTCATAATATTCTTATTTTATTAATATTCTTTGTTCAGGGCTCTATAAAACTGATTAAGTACATTTATTACAGTAATGTTTTACTGTCTTTTGATGCAATGGATATGTACATATATAATTTTTCACTGCACCTTTGTGTCTCTGTCTATATATTTTAATTTTAATATTACATTCAGAATAACAAAAATGTGGAAAATAAGGCAATCATAAATTCATTTACATTTCCCTTCCTGCTCTAAACTATTGTTTCGTGAAAAAGCAGTTTCACAAGCAACTGACAATATCTAATCCCAAAACTTGAGAGCACCGTGCCAGAATTGCAATACTGTCTTTGTAAGATATTTCTGTTCCAAATAGGTGTGATTCATGATAACAGAAAAAGGAAGCAGTAAATCTGCTTGGGAGAAAAAAGTGAGAAATTCATGTATGCCACATTTAACAGCATCTTCTAGATCACAGTGTGATGAAATAGGGATGCATGGGTTCAGTTTGGATGTGCTCACCACTTCACAGAACCAAACCCAATTTACTTCAGCACACAAAGCAAATTACTAGTATGATAGTTGATCACTTTTAGATGTTTCTGAGCCAAGTCAATGACAAACCACACAAAAAGTTTGGAGTGAATCAATCAAGCTAACCTTCTTTGCATGTTAGACCTAAGTTCATTGTGACCTTCTGCAGTTATTTTGTAAGCAGGTGGGCTCTACACGTGAGGAGGTGGATCAGGAAGAAGTCCCCCTATCTCCATCTTCTTCTCATTGCCTTTGTTCTCTTCTGCTTATAGAGAAGAAAACCTTCCCCCATTCACAGAGACTCTCCATACAACCGAGAACCCAAAATTACAACAAACATCCAGAGGTAGAGAAGGATTTCTGCTACTCACAATTGACTTCTCTATACTGTGGACAATACTGAGGGCTAGAGGGAATGAGCATGCTTGTTTCTGTTTGGTCCTCCTTATACATAGAACTAGTATTTTAAAGCAACTGAAGAAAGCTTCAATCAAGTCGCATCATACTCCTAGAACTTTGGCTCTTTTCCTGTAAAACACATACCAAGCTGTTTCTTCATGTTTATATCCATAATATGAGGATCCAGAGCTTTCTTCACTCCTTAAATTTTACAACATGTTTTAAATGCATGGCCAGATATCACCCCGACCTACATCCTAAGTAGAGCATGAAAACATTCTCGGTGAAGGGACTCCCTAAAGAATACAGGGATTTCTTTAGGGCAAAGGTTAATAATGCGTTCCAGTTGGAAAGGAAGAGAGTTTATGTGCAAAATCCTTGCTTCTCCCTCCCCCCCTCCAGTATGGGTACAAGTGGAAATGGCAATCAGATTTTAATGCTCTAAATTTGCACTGCCGAAGTGAGGACTCTCCAGCATGTGTGCATGGAGGGGAAGAAGGAGGGCTAATTTAGTCCATTAAATTATATTCCAAGTTGCATTGCTCATTTTTGCTGAGGACCCTGCTCTTTTTTCCATGTAGGAAAAAATAGGGAGCGATGGTTTCTTGTCTCAGCCTGCCTTGAAATCTAATGCTGTCAGTGGATATGGATTTTTGACGAGAAGCAGAACATCCTTAACATCATGTGTCTGTATTGTTCTGGGAAGATGGGGCACAGAACTACAGTACATTCAACTCTTTTTCTATTAGGAGCCATTTGACACAATTTTATCTCAAACCATTCTATGTCGTAAACAGAAACAAAAGACAGCTATTTATCCTTGTTGTCTATAAGTTTGGGGAGGGCTTGTGAAGAGTCAGTCCTTCCATACCAAGGAGAAGAAAGAAAGGAAGTTGTAAGGAGTTCTGAAATCAGTTAAGTGAAGTGACTTTCTTTTCCTGCTATGGTCTTGAGTCGTGGTGGTCTAGTGGTTAGAATGCAGAATTGCAGGCTAACTCTGCAGACTGCCAGGAGTTCGATCCTGACCAGCTTCGAGTTTTTATTTTTATAGCATATAAAATGTTCAATTTCAAATGAACAGTGTGTTGTCTGGGTACAAATGTTTTTAGGATATAATAATCAAAAAGTTTGCAATAATGTTCATTACATTGATGTTAATTATAATAGTGTCAATAATGACAATTACAGTATTATTTTCTTAACCAATTCAACATGCCTTTCTTATATCACTAATCATATCCATCTATTTCCCTATATTGAGCTCCTGTTTTTTCCAACTAGCCATTGATAAAATAAGTCCCAAGTCAGAAAATATTCAGTTTCCTTCTTTTCCTTGATTATAAGTGTTAGCCTATCCTTTTCTGCACATTCTAGTTTTTTTTAAATCATATTTTCATCTGTTGGGATCTCTTCACATTTCCACTGTTGCGCAAATACAATTCTAGCTGCAGTCAGTATATGTAAAATCAAATATGCATTCCCTTTATTATATTGATCTATCTCTGGTTTCAAGTCAATATGCTGTTTTATCATTTTTTTCCAGCCAGACTCAGCCTTCCATCATTCTGAGGTGGGTGAAATGAGGACCCAGATTTTGGGGGGAAATATGCTGACTCGGTAAACTATATAGAGAGGACTGTAAAGCACTGTGAAGCGGTGTATAATTCTAAGTACTATTGCTGTTCAGTCAGTGCTCAATAATGTTGAGACTAACATCAATCTTAGCTATCAGGAATTTGGCCAATACAGGTGAGGCTGTTTGCCTTATGCCATCATAATCCTATAAAATCCCGCAGTCATCTTATGACAAATCCATTAAGCAAAAATAGATGTGTCTAATCAACACCAAAGTCTTATTTACCCATCAATAGAGCTATCCTACTGGGTAATTAACCCTGATTAAATTAGGATGTATATTTAAAAATCCAGCATGCACAACAACTGCTTTTCACTTAAAAAACAAAACATTTATGATTATTTTTGGAGGGGAAATAAAACATTGAGGCTTGGTTGTAGAAAATGGAGAAGATATATTTCATGTGCCAGCTTTACTGGAAAAACTTTTCTATGTTGCGTTCATTCTGTTAATATTTTTCTCCTTCCTGGAAGGACCAGGCTGCTATATGCACAGATTTTTATTAAAGCATAAAATAGCTAAGCATTTCTTTTGGGGGTGTGGGGGGAAATAGTAAAGTGCACTTTGGTGAGATATTTTATAAGACAAATTACAAAGAGGCCTCTAAGTACTATTCTCCTCTCCCCGTTCTTTTTTCTATTCTTCAGCAGATAGAATAATTCTATAGAAAATACTATCCTAAGGAAAATGTATGAACTGACAGATGAACAGTGTACCATGAACACCTTCAGTCATGGTCCACAGCACATTCAAACCACAGAAGTCAAACATTTCTCAAGTGTAAAAATTATAGGCAGCTCAATTCGACAATGGTGAAAAATTTGGAACTTGAGCTAAATTATATCCCGCAAACATGACATTCAAGTCAGTTTCATGAAATCAACAGCATAGCTTTCTTAAAACGAGCACCAGACAGCAGTTCGAGACCATCCATAAAGTCCTCTGCATGCCGGGATTTTTGCTGTCATTTCCCCCACCCATAAAATGAAAAAAATTGGAGCGTCCTATAGGAAATACATGAATGTGATAGGATAGAATGTATGCACACACATTAGACAATGACTAACATATGACTACGAAGTATTCACTCATTGCTACGTCCCTGCTCTGCAACCATTTTTCAAAGAAAGTTCCTTTAATGGGTACAGTATATAGGGGGCGGTGTTTCTCAACCTTGGCCATTTTAAGAGGTGGGGATTTCAACTCCCAGAATTCCCAGGCATGGCAAATTGTGCATAGAAACTTGAAGAAACTTAAGAAGTTGTTCCAACTAGTCCAAAGTTTTCTTTACTTGTTTGCAGCTAGTCCTTGAGATATGAAACAGAAATCCCTCCTAATTTTTACCAAAGATAACAAGGATTGAACTTGGGTCCTTTAATTTTTTTGAGGGGGGGAACAGTAGAGAGCTGGAACCACTTGGATTTTTACATTCTGGAATAATACTGGTTTGAAATAGAACCACTTATGTTCTGAGTTTACTCATTCTTTTTTCCCCAGTTGTGGAAAGTTTACCATTTGGAGAGATTTTCCACATGCAAGAAGGTATGAAAGATCCATTGCATAGTGATTAGGTGCTGGACAGGCACAAGAAGACTCATGTTTAGTTTAGTCTCCTGAATTCTTCTCTCTTTCAGGCTCCTTGTACTTTTGTCGCCAAACTGCTTGAGGATGGCTTTGGTAATGAAAAATGAGGCACGCCATGTGCACCATTCCAGGCCTCCTTCCTCATTGCCAAACTACATTGCCAAACTACTTTGCCAACAAAAAAGGAGGCAGGTAGATCTGTCTGCACCATTCTGGGCCTCCTTCCTCACCACCGAACCTCTTGAGGACAGCTTTGGCGACCAAAAAGGAGGGAGTAGGCAAAGAAACAGGTTAGAGAGGAGACAGATCTTCATTGGGTAAGTGACCTGGCGAGGCAGGATGGGGGGGAGCAATTGTGGGGACCCCAGGGAAGGGAGAATAAGATATCTGTGGGTCAGGGGAGGCTTTGGATGGTCTAAATCAGGTGGCTTGTTCCATCACTAGCTGCCCCACCAAGGCCTTCCCCACTCCGAGATACCTCATGTGCACTTAACGAGCCACACATTCAATTATCGAATGTATAGGCGAAAGGAGGTAGTAATTGCGTTCAAGGTGCAAAATTCACTCCCACAAATCCTCAGGTTACAAATGGAATGGGCAGGCTCCATTTCATATGTAACCTGAGGACTACCTATATTCCCAGCTTCCATTGTTCACTTGGACTTTAGAGATGTTCATCTACCCAGCAGTATTTTGCATGACTTGGTTCACTTGGGCAGCTACAGAAATCAAATAAATAAATAAACAAACCTCTGCCTTTGTACCAGTCCCCTCTTCACGCTCTCCATGACAGGTGTCACTGTTCAACTGCCTCTTTTATCGAAGCATTAAGGTGACAGGTCAGAAAATGGGCTGTTGGTCAAAATCATATCACCGATTAGAACTACTTCCTCTTTTGACAGGATGATTTGTCAAAGGTGTGCAGAAACAACTCTGAGTCTAGTTAATGTTAGTGAAGGTTGACCAAGAATGATACGTGACATACTAGATTGGAGAGAAATACAAGATTTTAGGAATAGAACACAAGGATAGAAGATGTATGTTAGGTTTCTGGTCACTCAGCTGGCAATGTAGTGCGCCTGGGTTAAAGTCAGCTTTTTGAGAGGTATAGCTTCACTTTGCAAACAGATTATCCAATAGGGATATCAACTAACCTTTCTAACATGTCTAGTTTTATTAAAACAAATAAACTCCCTGAGTTATTTTTTTTAAACTCCATTGCAAGGGAACTTGAACTACATTTGAAGAACATGATTTTAAAATAAATTGGAAACAGAGGAGCAGAATCTAATTTTTAAAAGGGATCAAACATGTTCCATGTGTTTATTAATTCTTAATAATTTTTCCCATCGGTTCATAAAGTAAGTTCTTACCTTTTCTCTGAAGTAAATCTGAGGCAATCTCCTCTCCCTCATTATTTAAAATATTTTAAATTGGTAAGAAAGGAAGGAAGCAAAGTAGGTTTGAGTGGGAAAAAAAACCTCCCGTTTTCACATGTGATTTATTTATCTAGCTTTTTAGGGAATTCAAAGTATTATGGTAAGGAAAGAACAGTTATATTAACATTTACATTTTTGCAAGCAAAGACCATCATTGTACCCTATTAAACTAGTTTTTGAAATGTTTTTGGCTACTTTTGAAATTCTTCAGATATCAGAGAAGCAGAATAGCCAATTTTTATGCTAAGAGATCTACTTTTTAAGGGTTTAAGTTTAAGAATGATAGGCAGGGAAGAAAGGAAGCTTGGGCCCTTTATTACTATTATAATCGACAGGCAAACTGTTGGCAGTTTACTATATGAAATAAAATTCTATAAACAACTAAAATAATAACAACTGTTGGCACTGCAAAACAGAAGAATGTGTGAATACAATTCAAACAATTACGATTATCAATTGAAAACTCACCACTCACTTTTTTCATTTAGAATGAAAAAAAACGATGGAATTAAGTGGGTGCCAAATGTGTACTGTGAGAAAGAGAGTTTTAAAGTTCATAGTTTGGCCTCCCACAACCTAATGTCAGGCAGAAAAAGGAAAGTGATTATCTTTGGGCAGGAATTTAATATCTCATGGTGTATATGATCAGACCATATTCCAAGTTTCTGCTTGGCAGTAAAATTTTGAATTAAACACAAGCATCCCACTGCAAGTTAATTACTAGAAATAGGGCATGACTGGAGAACTTGTAGTCTTCCAGATGTTCTTTCACAATTAATCACTATGTCTGAATCTATTCAGCAATATCCAGGACTATTAACTAGGCCAATCACATTATTACTGGAGTTGCATTTCTGCTGCTGGATTGTTTATCCTTAACAGAAATTTGCAAGAGTTTTTAGGCAAAGAGGGATGAAGCATTCTGTAAGTCCTGGAAATAACATAATATGCACAAGCAACTCAAGAAAATGTCTCCTGATTCACTGGTGTATAAGAGAGAGAGGATGTACAGCACAATAGGACTTGCAAAACCATGATATCTCAATAAAATTAGTTTTTAGCCTTCCCGTGGAGTTGGTTCTATTGGTCTGGTTTACCTAATAGGACTGACATATGTTCACAGAAACTTTGGATGCAATAATCAAATAATATGGTTTGGAAAGAAATTTGAAAATTGAGGAAACAAGACACATGGCTTTTCTATTAAAAATACTTCCTTAAACTGAGAACTCCCAAGTAGATTTTTTGGCAGCAAGACAGAAGTAGTTTATCACTGTCTTTTTGTGAGTACTGTAACCTATAGTCCCAGTTTCTCATACATGTACTAACCAGGTTTAACCCTGTTATTTTTCTTTAAATTAGTCAAGATCTTCTTCTCTGGAACTTCCGTATAACCCACTCATACACAAGCACATATACACCTCCCCTTTAGATTTATATTTAAACTTAAAGCAACAAACTTTGCAGCTTTGTATTGTCATTTTATTCAAATCACTGCTTTACAACACTGACAACAAAAAAGAAATCAGTCATAAATCACAGTTAGCGCTCAAATGGAATTTTTTACGACATGATGGCTATTTTATGAATACCATCAGTCACTGGGTTATCATAAAGCATTATTCTTTCTCATTTTAATAATGGTAATAATAAAGGTAAGTGGTTGAGAGGACATTGAAGCATGCATCAAAGGCTATATTTTAAGTGGTCATTTGGAGAATGTTAAATGAACCACGTTATGAATCCACCTATAAGCAATGTTTTATTTGTGCTTTTATTATTTTTAGTTCTTGGTGTATTAGGTAAATCACATAATTAGCCTGCTGAAGTGCCAAATGAAAGAATCATTGCTGTCAACTCATTTATAACGACAGAAGCCTTCTTCCATGTCAAAATTAATAACTTTTATAAGATGTGGAATTAATGGCTATAACTTTCTGATTCCAAATTCTGTAAAGTCTACAATGAATGCATGTATTTGTGCATTTTTACTCTTAGTTCTTTTTTGAGGAGATATTTGAAATAAAGCAAAGAAAAAAAAAGACTTGGACTTCATACTGAACTGGAATACCTACATGAAGGAAAAACACCTGAGGGAAAAAATGTATTATATGTTTCTTGGACTTTGCCAATTAATACTAAATGAAGATGGAGGAATTGTTCAGAAACCTGTCCTGCAAACATTCAAAGGAATGAGATAAAGCCTATGCTTTTTGCAAATAAGATCTCCTCCCCTGATTCAGTCTGATACTGTTGTCAGATGAAATGAGGGGCATCTGTGGGGTGTGTGTATGTGTGTGAATAACATCAAAATGAGGGGCACAACCAGGTGAGATTTCACATGGATGCAACAGTTGTACAATGTATTAACTGGAACAGGGGTTTGATACACAATGCAAATGCCCTTAATCTGCACTTTGAACATGCTGCTAAAAGCATTGAGATCCCAACAGTTCATGCGAGGTATGTTTTTTTCCCTAGATCTGGTCTGCTTCAAAATTCTGACATCAATCCTGAAAAGTCTGATAGAGATCCCCTCTTTCCCACTATTATATTAAAGAGAATTGAGGAAAGGCAATATTGAGATTTTCTTTCACCCCCTCCCTCCTATCTGGGAGAACTGGGTTGGAAGAAACCAATGAAAGCACCGTATCTATCCCCCGCTTGTTGCAGAAATCCAAATAATACTGTATAGTTGACTATCCAGCCACCATTTTAGCATTTAGAGGAGCACACCAACTCTCCAGGTAACTGGTTCCATTGTGAAACTGCTCAAATGTTAAGACGTTCTTTTTTGCTTCCATATGACTGGAACCTCCCTTCCCATGACATAGGAACTCTATGTCATGTATCCTGGGATGACCAAGAACAGTTCAGTCTTAGCTGCTTCTAAACATTATCTGGGTGTTCTGGACTTTTTTACTCCTTGTCACGTTGGCAACAGGATTGCATATCCACATCAAGTCATCTAAAGATGCTTTTTCAAGAGGCAACTGGACTTTCTAGTTTTTCTTTGAAGATGTTTCACTTCAGTTGAAGAAGCTTCTTGGATGAGAAGTGGAACATCTTCAAAGAAAAACCAGAAAGTCCAGTTGCCTCTTGAAAAAGCACTTTTGGGACAACCATGACTTGGATGGCTGAGAATCTCCATAGACAGTTATAGTAAAACATATTTTTTAAAACCAGATTTATATGAAGTAAGATATTTTATATGGGGCTTTGATGTCACTCTCCCATCACACCACTAGTCTAGGTTTCCATACACCATCAGTGCTAAGCATCCGAGCTGATTTTCTTCCACCACAATTGCCTTTCTCAAACCTTCCATTTTGTGATTTGAATGGGTGGAGTTCCTGGGGCTTGGGACATGCTTCATAAATGGGAGTTCATTCCAATCAGCATTTCTGGATGTTTGCCTCCCGTCCTGCAGTGGATGAGCAACTCTCACAGTAGGCTATGAAATGATTAGTCAGTCAAGACAGTGTTTTTGAAACTTTTGTGTCACTATGAAAGGAGGGAAATGGGGAAGGTCACAGCCACAGACAAATTTTGAGTTTTCTTGTATTGAAGGAAACATTGGCTATTAGAACACTTTGGGGAAGACTCTTAATAACTAGGGTGGTGATAAGTGTAGCTGATTGCAAAACCAGACTGGGGGAAAAATACACCGTTGTTGTGGATAAGGGATGTCCAGCTTTGGCAACTTTAAGACTCTTGGACTTCAGTTCCCAGAATCCCATAGCCAGCATGACTGGTTGGGGGATTGTGGGAGTTGAAGTCCACGAGTCTTAAAGTTGCAAGGTTGGACAGCCTTACTGTACACCTTCCTTACTCTCCTCTTTCTGAATCCATTCCAATTTCCTTAAATCCTTCTTAAATTTGCTGTCCAATGCAGAACAGTGTTAAATTATTACGTCCTGTAATCGGAAACTATAATTATGTAGATGAAGTGTAAAACTGCTTTTATTGCAGCTTTGTTGACATTTAGTTGATCATCATCTACAATTTCAAAGTATGCAAAAGCCCATCCTAAACCTGCAATTTCTTTTTTCCTAAGTGAAGGAAATTCATTTGTCTCTGTGAAGTGCCCTTTTGTTATTTTTAGTTCATTCCTCCAATTTACCAACTTATCATATTGGATTTTATTAGGCATTAACTCTCCCATCCAATTTTTATAATATGCAAATTTGATATACTTCCTGTCTACTCATTCACCCATGTAATGAATAAAAATGATAAAGGGTATCTTTTTGCCCAGAACCAAATCCATCAACACCCCACTTAGTACCTTCTTCCAGTTGATGACTGATGTGTACAGTCTGAGTAGTTTCAAGCTAGCAATGGATCCAACAATTATCATGCCATCCAGCCCACATTTAACTTGCTAATCAGAATACGAATGTGTGTAGTTGAGAAATGTATCAATGGAACCAACTCATTTGTCTTCATTCTTAAGCACTATTTCCAGATTGTAATGGACTTTAGAGCAGATGCAAAATTTTAGCGTTAGGTACAGACTGATATTCTCATACATAAATAGAACAAAGTTTGCTTTGAACGTGCAATTGTTCTAATCCGACCTAGGAGTAATTTCCCTCCTCTTTACATCTCCCCATTTTATTATCTTCTGCACTATTAAATGTCGAATTGTAAGCTGCTCAGGAGCTTTATTTTACTTATTTTGTTATTGCCAATTTACTCTAATGGATTCTGCATTAATAAACTTACCATTATTTTTAAACACCCTACCTAATCCTTCTCTAAAAGATTAGGCATTCATGAGTATATTTATTTCTCCTGTGCACTTGACTGTACTGGAGGAGCAGGTCAAAAGTTACCTAAAATAAAGTAATAACTTTGCTGTTGAACCTTATATACCATGGAATGCTTCTCATGTCATTGTACTCTGCTGTTGAATGCAGAGAGGAAATGCTCTAACCATTAAGTTTAATACCAGGAGTTTGAAAGTAAAAAAGGTGCCTTGGAGTGTGCAGGAGACAAATGCACCATCTGTCTGCTAGAAGAGCTGTGCTTTTTCTCAGAATTAAGAGGCTGCAGCTGGGTGCAATTCTAGGAAAAAGACCTGTGAAGTTGAAGAAGTTGTCTTTCCTCAGGAACCCAAAATTGTTTCTACCTCAAAGCTCAAACTTTCTGCCATCAAAGCTCAAACACTGCACAGGGCTCCTGCAAAGAGCAAGTACAGGTAATTCTCAACTTACAACAGTTCATTTAGTGACTGTTCAAAGCAGAGGTGGTATTCAGCAGGTTCTGACCAGTTCTGGAGAACCGGGAATTTTTGAGTAGTTCGGAAAACTGGCAAATACCACCTCTGACTGACCCTGCCCCCATCTATTCTCTGCCTCCCGAGTCCCAGCTGATCGGCTGGGTCTTCTTTTGTTGCCCAACGGAGAACAGAGAATGGAACTGGAAAGCAGGTTAGTGGGGTGGGGAGGGAATGGGATTTTGCAGTATCCTTCCCCTGCCGTGCCCACCAAGCCATGCCACACCCACCAAGCCATGCCACACCCACTAAGCCACACCCACAGAACCGGTAGTAAAAAAATTTGAATCCCACGTCTGGTTCAAAGTTACAATGGCACTGAAAAAAGTGACTTATGATCATTCTTTACACTTATGACGATTGCTGCATCTCCTTGGTCATGTAGTTAAAATTCAGATGCCTTTGCAACTGGCTCATATTCATGATGGTTGCAGTGTCCTGGCATTATGTGATCCCCTTTTATGACCTTCTGACAAGCAAAGTCAATGGGGAAGTCAGATTCACTTAACAACTGTGTTGCTAACTTAGCAACTGCTATGATTCACTTAACAATTGCGGCAAGAATGGCTGTAAAATGGAGCAAAACTTACTTAACAAACGTTTCACTTATCCACATATGTTTTGTTCTCAATTATGGTTGTAAGTTTTATTAGTAAAAGCATTTCCCCGCAGTGGATGTTATATATAGAAAAAACAGAATTCCTGTGATACATAGACAAATAACAGGTGCACAGAAAGGGAAACATGTTTTGTCGAGCCCTTGGTGCTTTCTATGGTAAAGCATCAGTGCCTCTATATGTAACTAGGCAGCAAACTCCATACTCACTTGCACTGATGATATTATCCATTTGTGTAATGAAATCTCTGTAAGCAAACAATGAAGCTCAGAGAGCACCAGGGACTCCACAGTTCAATCCTGAGCTACAGATTGTATTGAAAAAAAAAATGATTTTAAGGCTAGATGAAGTTGCAGTCTTTTGAAGGTTCTGCCAAAGCATTTTGGATCAGGCTAGTTTGGGATAACTAGAATCCACTGCTTTTCAGTTTTTCCAAGCTATAGATGAAACAAATTCCACGTGGGCAAAGATAGCACGTGTCATCCCCATATTCCTTTGAAGTACAGCATACTCCACTAGCCAACCCACTTTCAATCCACTATCTTTAACAGATTATCAGAGTTGGAGTCAGTTCTTTTTCAGCCCTCTGGTAGTTCTCGGTGCTCCAGGATTTTTGAAGGATGTAGTGCAGTGGTTCTGAGATGATACCTGCCAGCTCCTTTAGAACTCTAGGATGTAATCTGTCAGATCCCGGTGATTTGTATTCATCAAGATCAGACAGGTGTTCCTTTACCATTTTTTGTTTATTTTTACTTTTATTTCTAGTCTGTCTGTTACAGTTATGTTTTTGGTAAGTTGGGTTATAGTTTCTTTTTGCGTGAAGACCGACGCAAAGAATGAGTTAAGCAGTTCTGCTTCCACTCTGATGTCTGTTAGTTTCTTGCCGTCTTCTCTCTTTAGTGAACTGGGTGTTTTCTTGATTTTTTTCTTGTTGCTTATATGTTGGAAGAAATCTTCATCTCTCCATCACCTCACCTGCTGCTGATATCCCAATGTGGCACACTGCACCAGCCCAGCCACACTAATCTTCCCAACATCTTCTGTTCCCTCCCTCCCTCCCTTCACTACTATTGCAATTACCACTGCCGATATCCCAGCATGACATATCCCACAACTTGTCCAATCTTCCCAATACTTTCCCCTCTCTTTCTCCTCTGTCTCTCTCAGCTAATGCTGCCCTTTAATGCCCCCTCGCCCCGGCTCCACTCAAATCCAGCTTTGCTTGGAATAAAACAGCCTGGTTGTATTCCAGACAAGGACTAAAAATAATACCTCCATTATCTGCGTTTCATCCTGGGTATATAGACTGTCTGAAAACAGATACTCTGTTGCACCATCTTACGTATACACAGATATATTCAAACATTTTAAAGTATATTGCTTCAATTTTGCTTTGAATTTATTCCCCTCCTTGCCTAACATAGTTTTCTATTGTTCCTGCCCTGCTGATTTATCAAGCAGGATATCTGTTGCCCTAATAACTTAGAGAAGATATTTGGATCACTTGATCCCTCATTCTCTCTCGCTATCTATGAAACAAGCCTTTTTTCACCACATACTGTATGTCAACAGGATCACAAGTGTGAGGAATATCAGCCTCACTCAGTTCCTTACTTGACTATGCATCCACCTCAAATAAACATGTCTCTTACTGTTCCAACACTAACATCTCTATGTCATGATTTACTGTAACTGAAGCACAGGATGACAGAAAAAACACCAACAAAATTATATTACACAAAAATTTAATTTCCTTGTCCCATTTAACACAGCAACCTGGGCTGTGCCATGAGATATAGCCGCAGGCTAGAAAGGGGTAATTAAATGTATACACCTTGGATTCAAGCATCCTCATCTGCTTTCCACTTGATCTGCTGGACTATTTTGGCATCAAAGGCCAACATCGCTTGGATTGACTTAGCTCTTGATATTGCTTGGAAGCAGATGTTGGTGTTGCTAAGGTATGGACCACAGTTTAGTGGTAAAATGCATGCTTTTAGGACTGATGTTAAGATATTACACATCCTCATCATTCTTTCCCCCTTAGTCTGTAACAAGAATGCAAAGACATTACTTCCTCTAATGGTGTCAACCTTTAGAAGTAGGCCAGACAAGAAGCATGCTCAGATGAACTCATTATACTTTCTTTTAAGGCTACGTTAACAGAATTCTGAAAATCTGAAAGTACATTTCTCGCCTGTCCCCTTTACAGACCATGAAACCAGGGAGGGTTCCTTCTGAGATGTTTGCTATGCCCACATCCCTTTTGCAGGCTAAACTCTCTATTATCTAACTGCTCCCCTGGCTATGGCTCTTCCCGCTGTCTCCTAATTCCCACAAACCATTACAGATGGCATGTGATTTTGCAGAACCTGGTTGCAGAACCGGTTACAGGAGCCCTGCTGTTATTTTATGACAATGGGCAAAATAATTTTAAAAATTTGATATGATTTCACACACACCCCTCTGGAAACAAAGTAAGAACAGGCAATATTCTGACAGCTCAAGCTGGGATCATTGTACACCTTACCAACAATGGAAAAGAGACATGGAGGAGCAAGAACTAAAAAAACGATTGGCCTCAGCTAAAGAACTGCCATTTCTACTGCTTAGTAGTAATGCACCTTCAGCTGAATCTACTGCTTTCTCTTAAGGACACTCACAGCCTGTATCCCACGTGCCACCCAGGACTTAAAATCTCACATTTCATGATATTGCTAGCTTTAATGAAGCTTTGCAGACACATGCTTGAGATTCAATTCATTATTCATCACATTTATGTCATGCTTTTTTCCCCCAGAACTAAAGCTATCCTCCTTTTTCCTAAAGTATGCATGGGGAGGTGAGCGGATTGAGGTCTTTAACTCTGCAAAGCAATTCAGGAGACAATTACAAGAGATAAATGTATATTCCTCAGGATTTAAAAGAGACATAATGCCAACCTGGAACAATCTGGTGCATGGCACCTGTGCTGTTCAGCCAGTATATAGTTAATGGGAAGTGGGATAGTTAGTTAGGAATTGGGAGCTGTCCCCTTAAGGGAATGCATCATGGTAAATGTAGTTAAGGTATCCTGGGAAATGTAGTCCATGTCATGTGGACACATCTGTAATCCTGATTGGTCACTGAATTGACCCTTGGTGGGTTGGGGGAAGTTTCTTCACTCTTGCCTGAACCCACCATTGTGCTAGTATCTCTACCCCTGCTCCTACGATATGGGATGAAAGGGATAAAAGATTACCATCCTTTTACACCAGAAAGTCAGCTATGCAAAGAGTTGGACATTGAGATGAATCTCAACGTAACTGTAAGTTATATTGAGGATGCCTGATGAACCAATAAAAAGACTTTGTATGGATGTTTTGTGGAGTTATTTATCTGCCTTTATACATTCAGCCAGCAATTATAGAGGACAGAATAGCACCCTTACTTGTCTCCAATATTTGCGTAAATGCTGATCTCTTCTCCCCACCCCAACCCATTATGTGCAATAACAGCAGCAAGGAGATACCTGACCTCCAAAGAATCCTAAAATTTTATTCATGTAATATGCTATTGAGAAGTAACATATGGAGGCTGTCTGGCACCAATCTTGTTACAACACAATCAGGTCAACATTTGTGGCACAAAATAAGAACACTAGTGCTTACATGACTTAGACTAGTTCCCATGTCACTAAGAAACACACAGGTGACAATGCAGGGGGGAACACCCATGTGTCATGGAGGGAGATCACCTTTAGCATCCCTAGCATAGAGCAAGGATTATTATTTGGTTATTATTTGAATATGCTCAATGTTAATATTTGGCCTATTGGAAAAGGTACTAACGAGATTCCCAAGTCTGAAGCATTCTTAGGTCTTCACATAACTCCCAAGCACCCTAAGATCCTTGGTTACCTGGAAAACTCAACACTTGAGCACTGTTCATAATCCCATCTGCCCAAAAATCATTTTCATTGCACTGCCTGCAATAAGCACTCCCCCGTTGAAGACAACTGTCTGAAGAGAAAGCTTCAGTTGTATGTGCCCTGATTTTCCTGGGAGCAGGACCCTGCTTTATTACCATCCTAATTCACAAAGACTTTGGCATGATTTTCCTGCTGTAGGCCTTCCCAGTGAATATGCAAACAACGAAAACTATTGGATTGGTATTGAGGAGGGTAAGGAGGTATAGAACTAAGTTTGGTATATGATACATTGTGTTTTCTTAATAAAGAATTCAGAGGATATTCCGGAATTACACAACATGCTAAGCCATAACATGATTGTTACCTTAATACTGTGTTTCTCAACTTCAGCAATTTTATGATGGATGTTTCCTGGCGAGCTGGAAAATGCTGGGAATTGAACTTGCTGAGATTGAAAAACACAGCTTTAATTTATCACATCAACCCAACCAGTATGGCTAATAAACCATTGTATATGACTCAGCACTCCTATTTAGTAAATCTAGTTAAACAAACTAGGGTTAAACAAAGATTGGTTTTTGTACAATAGTACATCCAGATCGATATATGTAGCAAGCACAGAAAATTTCAGTCAGACTGTAGATAAGCAAGATTGTTCTGAACTTTTGAGCATAGGCCTTTAATTGAATATTTGCGGATGTACCTACCTCAGTGAGAACATTGCTAGGACACAGTAGTTGTGGACTGAAAACAATAGTAAAGGGGGTGGATATGATGGAAAGACACATTAAAATGGAAAAGAGGTGAGCATTAGAAATAATCTAACCCCTCCAAAAAATACAGTGATGCTGTTCACAAAATGAGAAATTAAAACCATCTAATGTAACATACTTGTTTTCTCTTCACCTTCCGATATTTGCCTAGCTATAACTATTTCTACTCCAGCTGGTTTTATAAGAACTGTAATTTTAATAACCGTGTCCTCCTTCCTCTACTCCTCATTTCTCAGTTCTTTTTTTTTCTAATGCCCTGTCTTGCAATGTACTATTAAAGATGTGAAGTGTTTTTAAGAAAAGGTGGCAACCCCAATTTAGCACCACAAGTAAGGCTAAATATATAGAGATTGGAACTTAGATTTTTAAGAATGAAGTACTCAGCCTTAATTGGAAGGGCACCTCTGCCTGCTTTTTGTCTCCCATTTTTGATTCTTTTTCCACTTGATTAAAAGAAACGCATGCACTTCATAATATTTATATAGAAATTTGTAGGTTTATATAACTACTTCGTAAAAAAAACAAACAGCCCCAAAGCGAACAAAATCCTAATCTGTCTGTAACGATTATAGCATTGGTGTGTTTTTGTGGGACATCCATGAAGTAAGCCAATAAAGATGTGGAAAGATCTAGGACAGGGATGTCAAACTGGCGGTCCAAGGGCCGGATAAATCACGCGCAGACCACGCCCACCCCAGCTCCATGAAAAGGAAAAATGTTGTGAAACATCACATGACGGCAATGTGACGCCGTTAGTTTGACATCTGTGACCATGAATCACTACCAATTCCATGGAAAAACAACGCTATTGTTCTTAAGTAAATGGAATGTTATTTCATTCAGAAGCAATTAAGATAAGTAAAGATTAAAGAATGGAAACCATCAGCTCCTTTTCCAGACAGAGAACTGTTACTGCTACAACATTGGATTCAGTTGACAAAGGGGGAGGGAATTTTTCCAAAGCTATCAAATTAATATCTAAAAATCTAATAGATTCATAGAGAGAGAAAGAGTCCTGATAGCTAGAGTGACTGGAGATAAGCATGAAAGACCGGAAGAACCTATGAAAAGTAAGCTGTGAACCAGAAATTTTCATCCCTAAGTGGCATTAACATCAACCACTATCAGCTTTATTAAGATTACCAAGTGCTGCACAAATCTCCTAATAATTAGTAGGAAGCAAGTATATCCAGTCCGAAAGTTTGTGATTTACTGTCAAGTCCTGGTCAGGGACCTCAATAGAGCTCCATCAGTTCCTTTCCCAAGTTGAGGCTTTTTTTTAAAACAAGTTTTATTCATTTTTCCACCTTTTAACATCTCATTTTAGAGAACAACATGATTACAGGTTTCACATATACATACAAATATGACCATAGTTACATATTCAATTTTTGTATTCAATTTCTTATCTTAATGATGCTTTTATACATTTTCTATTTTATTGTATTATTCCCAATGCATATCTTATTTTTTAATTTACATATATTAACTTCATAATTGTTATACTTTAATACTTTTAACTGTCCCATTTGTATAGTCCTCTTAAATTCTGATTAATAATACTCCTTCTATAAATTGGTTTCCCCCCTAAAATATCAGTTTAAGTGCGCCACCTCCAAGTTACATATTCATTATCTCCCCTTTTAAATCCCATTAAGTGTTTAACATTTTATTACCTAAAACATTAAAAATAATATTCCCTATTAAGATTACATAACATATATAAATCAGATTCTGCATGGTTTCCCCTTTTTGATTTCATAGAATTTATCTACATTTTCAAAAAGAACAAAGGGACATATTAATCTACTCATTTAGTCCTAAACCCTGATATAGATTCCATTTCAGCTCTTCTCCTAAATCATTCCATTTATCTCAACATATTTCAATATATTTAATTAACATATTCTATTATTTGTTACAACCAAGTTGAGGCTTCATGAAAACACAACAATAATAGCCTGAGAAGATAACAGACCTGATCCCTCACAGCAACATGAAGAAAAAGAACCCATGATGCCACCAACTCATCACACTATTCTTGTCAGAGATTCACTGATCCAGGAGTTATACTGTCCTTTTTTTATTATTCATATTTATATGCCGCCCTTCTCTGGAGACTCAGGGCGGCTTACAATTTTTGGAGCGCAACCCAATACGCTCAGCAATAGCCTTCATTACATTGTATATGCCTGCCTATTACTAAGCGGCATTTTTTACAAAGTCAGCTTATTGCCCCCAACAATTTACCTACCCTGAGAGGATAGAAGGCTGAGTCAACCTTGAGCCTGGTGGGATTTGAGCCTACACTAATTGCAGGCAGCTGGAACTAAGTGCTAGGCGTTTAAGAGCCTGCACCACCAAGGCTCCTTTCAAATTGCTGCAGGTATATCCTTTCAAAAGAAGGGACATTCTTCCGGTAAACTACCTGTTTTGTTGGGCTCATTCAAATAATTGATGTAGTAATCTAATTTTACAAATCCCCATCAAACACATTGGTGTATGCATATGGCTTGGGAATGTTAGAAGTTCAGGTCCAGATAGTTTAAAGTAGCCAGGGTTGAGAAAAATTGGTATAATTAAATTAGCTGTTCTCAATATAAAATCGTTTTGCCACTGGACAAGAAGTGACTCAAAGACTGGTATATTTCCAGAATTCGAGATAAATCATACGTTATTGTGGCTATGCTACAAAGGAATGTTCATGTTCCCTGTTCTAAGTACAGGAGAGATCGTAACCTCAACATCTTATTTGAAGAGATACTTATTTAAGCCCAAACCAATTGTAAGGAATGGTCCCATCCTGTTTGCTCTTAAAGTAAAGTACCAGTTCCTTTCTTTCCAAAGATACTTGAGGAATTCATTCTTTTTCTCAGTTCATTATGAGTAATCTGATTCAAATCTCTGCACTAATGAACATGTCTCAAGAGGCACTTATCTACTGGATAATGCAGTTCAGGCATTAAAAATCTATCAAAATGCATAGAAGGCAGCAACCTTTAGAGTAATATGAGAAATGTGAAATGTGGAAGTAAGTTTTAAAAATGCAGATTGTTTTAAACATATATTCAATGTCTTTTAGAAAATATATTTGATATTATACACACTTCTGTAAGACAAAAATATTAATTTAACTATGAATAGCATTTCAACTATTTGCTATCCGATATATTTTAATCTACAAATTAATGTAGTACAGGAATGGAACAGATTTATAAACTCATGGGAAATAGATACAGACCAGAAGCAGAAAAATTCAGGAGCAAATTCAAGGACCACCTTAAATCTATGAATATCAATAGAGCCACATATACCACCTTTAATGTTAACTGGGCTCCCTGCCTCCCTTAATTTAATTTTTCCCCCTTTTAATTAAAGGACAGCCTAATCCAGTGTTTCTCAACCTTGCCAGCTTTCAGATGTGTGGACTTCAATTTCCAGAATTCTTTGCCAAGGTTGTCAAGATTGAGAAACACTGACCTAATCATTGGGAAGTTGGAAAAGTGTGAAATGTAGCACCGGACTCAGAATCAACCTTACTTCCAATATTATGCTGGTAATCACCTATAAAGCCCTATATGGCTTAGGGCCGGGGTATTTGTGGGACCATCTACTGCCAGTAGCAACTTCCCAGCGCCCAGTGCGCTCCCACAGACAGGGCCTTCTCAGGGTGCCGTCGGCCAGACAGTGTCGGCCGGCGACCCCCAGGGGGAGACCCTTCTCTGTGGGTGCGCCCACCCTATGGAATCAGCTCCCCTTAGAGTTGCAGATGGCTCCCGACCTGTGATCCTTCCGTCGCGACCTGAAGACATGGCTCTTCCAACAGGGTGACCTGGACTGAGAGGAGGGGGTTATGGATTGTTGTCGGTTTTAATTCATAATTAGTGGGATTTCTATTTAATATTTTTTAAATTTTAATTCTTGTATTGTACGTTTCTTATTGTTGTGAGCCACCTGAGTCCTTCGGGAGATAGGGTGGCATATAAATCCCATTATTAAATTAAATTATTAAATTATTCTAGATCTAGTTAAAAAAGAGAAAAAAAGAGGGGGAAAAAATCAAAGGTGAAAAGGTAGAGGATGGCAAGCAATAATTTTATTAGCTTGTGTTTGAGAATATTGATGGTTTCTAAAGTTTATTAGGTATTTTGGATCCAAGTCCAAAGAAGTTTTTTGATATGAATTTATGCCCCGGTATATTAAAGGTAGCACCCATGTGCAACTCATTATTCTCAAGATCAAACCGTCAAAATAGAAACCACCATTTCAGCAGTTAGTGTCACTCTGGAAGAAAAGTGAGTGGCAGCAGATGCTGCATTTGTATTCCCATGCATTTCTTAAATATTTTGTTAAAATTTGCCCCACAGCTTACATTTTTGCCTGGTCAATCTCACTATGTTAACCTTGTTGTGAATCTGCAAAATCTTAGGCAGTGATTTTATAAAATGAAAATGTGCCCACAGGCTTCCAACAATTAATTATCCTGGCATTAATCCCTACCTTCAAGTCTGTTTCTTCTGCAAATTAGAAAGATGTTATACTAATTTCAAATTTATTGAAATATCCTTAATTTTTTGCCTTTTGAAGAATACAATAAAATTTACAGGTAAACAACATTGCTATGACAGAATCAAACCTGTCAGAAGTCACAGAAACTGGTAAAAGACTTTTCAAGCTACATTCCTTTAAATGTATTTTTAAAAGGTGTATGTGACTTTTATTTGTTTTTGTTTTTGAACAGAATGTAATAAAGTTTACAGCTCCTATTGTGAGGAGAATGTGGCAAATTTCAGAGACAGCGATTAAGGAATTTTGAACAAAGCAATGTATGTCAATAAAAAATAATGCATTTTTCTGAATATGAAGCTGCCTGGTTGAGCTTCAGAATAGAAAGAAGTATAACAGATTAACTCATTTTTTTCCAGATAAAATAGCTCTTGAAACACTGCCATAGAATTGGAAAAGATAGACACAAAAAAGCAAAATAAGTAAAATTAAACCAAGAATCACCTTATCATCATTTTACACCAGTAAAAACTTTTATTTCTAATCTCCCTGCCCAATTCTTTGGTATGGAAATTATTGCCACACCCAAGCTAACAGATCAAGGCTGCAGATTTATAGATATTATTGAGTTACCACAATAGCAGCCATTTGTCCTGCTTTCAATGCATTGATGTTCCATGTTTGTGTGTGTGTGTATATGTGTTTGAAAAAATCCAAATGTTATTCACAACTGTATGCCATCCACACACATACAAAAGGAGTGGGTCTGCAATTGTGCAATGATCATCTCAATATTTTTAAACATATTTCTGCTTAGATAAATAAAACTTCTGCTTTGACTTTCCTTGCTTACTCTGGCTCTTGCTTTATCCAGAATTGGGAAAAGAGCGATAAAAAAGTAGAGGACCTGAAATATTAATGTGTACATTTGACGTAGAATTGTCCTTCTATTTGGCCTAAAGTGAAGTCTTGATCCACTTTTGTTATTCTCTCTTAAAATAAATAGATGCAAAAGGTCTGGTTAAAATTAAATTTCAAGTTGAACAAAGATGCTTGCTGTGAGTAAAATCAGAGGTGATGTAAGATATTTGACTAAGACCACTTAACATTGCTGGAGTGAATTCTTTTTCACATTGTGGCGGAATGACAAGTAAAAAACCAAAAATATGGCATTTCCTATATTTGATCAATGAGTACAATTAAAGTTGAATATATCGGATAAACAGCCCTGATATATAATATTTCTGTACCTGAATCAATATTCCAATATTCATTCTTGTGGATAAGATCTTCAATTGTGTACAGGTAGTCCTCAACTTGTGACAAAATGCAGCCCAGAATTCCTATTGTAAGTCATGACGGTTGTAAGTTGAAACACCCGCATAATAGAACCGATTTTATGACCTTTTTGTTGTTGTAATGATCGTAAAGTGAACACTGTGGTTGAAAAGCAAACCCCATGATCATAAAGTGAATCCATTCATTCTTATGGGAGGTTTTTTTTTTTTTGCTAGAAAAGTCTAGCTGAAAAGTCTGGAAACCAGCAAAAAAACCAAAACACCCCATCATAAATCATCATTTGGGGTGGGGTGTCTATCATAATTTCAAGTAACCATTGTGTGTGTGTGTGTGTGTGTGTGTGTGTGTATGTATGTATGTATGTATGTCTTGGTGTATTTGGGTCTTGTCCCGTGTAAGATTGAGAATACCTTGGCAGCGTTAAATCTCATCCGTCATCTTCAGGCTGGTGTCTTCAGCTGAAGAACGAAGCTGAAGACACCAGCCTGAAGATGACGGATGAGATTTCGTCAAACGCTGCCAAGGTATTCTCAATCTACACGGACAAGACCAATACACCAAGACCTACATATATATATATATATATATATATATATATATATATATATATATATAATATGAATATGAATATGAATGATATATAGAACATGTAACCTTTTCATTTATTTAATAGCTTGCCGGCCAAATTTCCAATTATATCTGGTTTTCTGGAATATATTAAAACTTTTAACCTTTCTGCACAATTATCACCATCCAGATAGATAAAATGAAGGTTTATTTAATCCATACACCAGATGAAATTTCTCTTTGCAAACATCATTGACATCCCATGAATCCTGTTTATTCGTTAAGGAACACCAACTATGCATTCACGGGCTCCAACGCCTGCTTCTTACTTCCAGAAATATAGAAATCAAATTCATTAAATGCTACTACAGCCTCTTAGCTCTGCATCAGTAACCATTTCCTTCTCTTTTTCTTCTTCTTCCTTCTCCCAGAAGGAAGAAGGAAGAAGTGGTATTTTAATGATATTCGGAAGTGGTATTTTAATGATATTCCAAAAACCTTCAAGAATGTAAATTTGCTAGTGTTAGTATTCTTTTATTTCTATGACTAATCCAATCTTTCACCCAAGTTAATATTGTGGCTCTATAGTACAACTCCCAGTCGGGTAGGCCAAATCCTCCTCTTTCAGTGGCATCTTGCAGCAACTTTAGTTTCACTCTTGGTTTTTTCCTTTGCCCAATAAAATTTGTCGTTATTCTATTCAAATTATCAAAAAACGTTTTTTCTAGCTTTATGGGGGCATTATGAAAAAGAAGTAGGTAAAATATTCATCTTTATTGCCGCTATCCTTCCCATGAAAGATAAACTTAGTTTGTCCCTTTTTTCCAAATCTTCAGTTATTCGTCTTATTAGTGGGTTGTAGTTGTCTTTTTTAAGTGTTGTATAATTTGCAGAAATTGTAATCCCAAATAAATCTATCTACAATTTGGATGCCCATTGTCGCCGCTAATAATTCTTTCTGTTTATTTGTCATATTTTTAGTAATCATTTTTGTTTTATCCTTATTAATCTTTATCCCCACAACTTCTCCAAATTCTTCTAAATTACCTAGTAGTTTTAATCCCGAAATTTGTGGTTCCTCTAATATGAAAAGCAAATCAGCTGCAAAGGCTTGTAGTTTGAATTTTTCATTTTTTTTATTTTTAAGTCTTTAATTTCTTTTTCTTTCTTAATTGTTCTTATTAAAGCTTCCAACATCATAATAAAGAGAAGTGGTGACAATGGGCATCCCTGTTTAGTTCCTTTTTGAATTTGGAATTTGTCTGTTAACCCCCCATTTATCAAAATCCTGGCTTCTTGTTTTTGATATATAGCCAGAATTACATTTAAAAAATTTTGTCCTAAATTCATATATTTGATTTGTTGCAAGATGAATTCCCATTTAACATTATCAAAAGCCTTTTTGGCATCTAGGAACACTAATGCAACTTGATCATCACTATGGTCCTCATAGTATTCTATAATATCTAGAGTTGTCCTAATATTGTTTTTGAGTTGTCTATAGGGAAGGAATCCATTTTGGTCTATAGAGATAAATTCATTTAAAATGTTTTTGAGTCTTTCTGCGATGATTGACATAAAAATTTTATAATCAACGTTAAGTAGGGAAATTGGTCTATAGCTTCCAGGGTCCATAGGGTCACTTCCCACTTTGGGTATAATAGTTATCCTCGCTTCCTGTCAAGATTTTGGGATTTTAGCTTTCTCTAATACTTCATTAAATATTCTAAGCATTTTGCTACTTAACGTGTCTTGTTGCGATTTATAAATTTCCACTGGGAGGCCATCTGGGCCTGAAGCTTTGTCATTTTTCTGTTTATTTATTGCCCAGTGGACTTCTTCTATTGTTATTTCCCGATTCAAGATATTTTTATCTTCGTCTGAGATTTCTGTAAGTCCTGCTTTCTTTAGGTATCTTTTTATTTTCCCCTCTGATAAATATTCCTCCTCTCTATATAATTCCTCATAGTATTTTTGAATAATCTCTTTTATCTTCCTCTTGAAAAGAAATCTCTCCTTGGTCATTTCTTAATTTAGTCATTTCTTTTCTTTTTGTTTTTTCAATTTATAGGCTAACTAGCGCCCTGGTTTATTCGCATTCTCAAATTGATATTGTTTTGTAATTTTTAATTTGCGGGCTAGCTCTTCTTTCTCTATTAAATTTATTTATTATTAAAACATAAATTTATTTTATGTTTTAATAATTCCATTTGTAACTTAAATTGTTTTTTCTGTGTAGTAACTTGTAGTTTCTTCTCCAACTCCTTATATTCCTGTTCGAATATTTTTCTTTGTTTTTTTTTCTCTATTTGTTCTGGCCATATATTTTATTGCTACTCCTCTTTTTGATGCTTTGACCGTATTCCAATTGTTTTGTGGGGAAGTATCTTCCTCTTTATTTTCATCAAAAAAAAATTCCAGTTCTTTTTTTAGTGTCGTATTAAATAATTTCTCTTTTAGAATTGACTTTTGAAGTGTCCATCCTAAACTCTGCTTTTGTCCCTTCCAGCTAAATCTAATCATACTATGATCGGCCAGGAAATTTGTCTCTATGTTAATTTCATATATTTCCGAATTTAGTTTTTTAGTCATCCACGTTATGTCAAGTCTCGACCATGACTGGTGTCAGTTAGAATAATATGTATATTGTTTTTTCCCCAAATTTCTTTCTCTCCATGCATCACAAATATTAAAATCCTTCCTCAGATCAAAAAAAGTTTTTGGTAGCTTTCTTTTTTCCCTAAATTTATATTATTTCCCTTATAAACTTTGGAATAGAAACAAATAAATGACTTTAGCGATACCCTTTAAATAAAATTTATATAAACTATTTTATAGATGGCACATACCCCCACTAAGATTGGCAAAAATGAACTCTAAACTTTCCCCCATTTGCTGGAAATGCAATAAAGAGAGGAACTTATTATCATCTATGGTGGAGTTGCAAAGAGGCCCAAAAATATTGGCAAAATTTACACAAGTGGATGGAAGAAATGTGTGAAGTTAGAATACAATATAGGCCTGAGTTCTTTCTGTTAGGAATTAATTTTAGGACATATGATAAAGAAAACATGTATTTAATGATTCATGTAACCACTGCAGCAAGGTTGGCATACGCACAAAATTGGAATAGTAAAGATACCCTAAATGAAGTGGAAATATTGAGGCAAATTACATTGTGCGCAGAAATGAATAAGCTAACCAAAGAACTTAAGAATAAGGAGAATACAGATTACTATAAAACATGGGACAAATTTTATGGTTGGCTAGAGATGAGGAAGATTCATGAAAATACTGAATGACTAAATCAATACTTAAAGTATGCAGATGGAAAGTACATAATACTACCATCGGATTTAGCGATGTAATGACAAAGATTGATGTGAGGGTAACTGTACCACATTCAATTTTTAATGTATATCTGTTTGTGTTTATGTTTGTCTATTTGTTTAATAAAGAAATTTTTTAAAAAAAGAATGTAAATTTGCTGAAAGAAACTCAGTGAAGATACTTATATTTTTCCCTTCAGCTGAATCATATCTAGTTCTCTCCATTATATCAGAACGACTATATGAAAAATGGAAGGGGAGGTAGACACATACAAAGGTGAGCACCAGTTGTGGCAAAAACTTGTGTTCATTTTGAAACAGAACAGTGCTGTTGTGCAGAAACAGAAATGTGCTTTGAGGCATTAACAATAAATAGGTGAGTGGTATGAAAGTATTTGTTTTGCCTGTAGATTTTAGCTTATTTGTTTGGTAGATCTGAATTCTGATCTTCTTCTATATAGAAACTCAGTTTGCCATTAAATTAATTAACAAAAAATTAATGCAGGCAACATGGATAATTTCTTAAGAAAATTTCTTAAGTATCAAACACGATGCATCTGTCTATCCAATACATTCACAACAAAATCCTTAGCAAAAACTTTTTTTCAGAAACAGAAAAAAAAAATGTGACAGTGTATGAATCAGTTTTGAGCGTGAGATTCACACTTCTAAACCCATAACTCACTCGGTCTATTTCTCTCTCTGCATTTCCATATTATACTGCAAGCAAAATTACTAAAATAATATTCATTGGCAAATAGATAGCCTTTAAGTTAGAGAAGGTATCTCCATTTATAAAATATAACAGATAATCTGATTGCCATAATGCACTAAAACTACTGTACATATTTGTTTCACACTATTTTTAACACCGCCATCAAAAGATGCTTACTAACTTCTGAAACAGGCAAATGTTTCAGATGTTCTTTTTGGAGACCCCACATCCAGTGCCACTGTTGTTGTTGATCCAAAGGAATGAAATAAAACCAGAGATCGCACAAATAATTTCTTACCTGTCTTCCTAGTGTTCTTACATTATGCATAGTTTGCCATATTTTAAACATTCTAATTATTTTTAAAATGTACTAATTATTCTTCTGTGGAAACTCCCTAGACAATGTACAGTAAAAACGCAATCAACGTAATAGAAAGATTTCATAAAGGTGTAGGGAGCAGGGAAGGAGGTAAGAAACAAAACTGCTAATTACATATTTGCTTCATGTCACTGCACATGTCATCCTTTTGATATAATGTTAATTTGCAACAGATGCTTGTGACATCATAATAATAGATTCAATTAAAGCTCTGCTCAAATTATTTAAAGTGCCACACAGAAAAAGGATTGAAGAAAGTTAGAAAGACCACAAGAGTCTTATTCCACTTGCCATATTTTAGGATGGGAGGGAACATGTGAGGAGAAAAAGGGGTTTCCTCAAAATTACAGGAAGAGTCTGTGGGATTATGTCACAAGTCTGAGCGACCTCAGAATGTTTTAGCTATTACTGGTCACATCTAGTCCCAAGCCAACCTGAAGATTTCTGAATGCTTTATGCTTGATCATTTATAAAATCAATAGCAGAAAAAGAGAAGAAAGTTACCTACTAATATAAAATGAATCAGTCATGCTGCTCAGATCCCTTCTCCTGTGTGTCAGTGAATGTTCACTTCGGGGTCTCTCCTGATCAAAGACAAAAGAATAACATACTGTTAGAGCAAATAGACAAAATAGGTAAGAATACCTGAAAAACTTCCAAAAGCAGAGCATCTTCTCAATAATGGTAGTTACGTGTTCCCAAAGAGACATTCTTCTACTTTCTGAAGGATCCTGAAGATATTGACAAGTGTAACCTGACCTTGTTATGTAAGGGATCTCTTTTATGTACCTTGCCAAATAATAAAAGATATAATGCAAGACACCTTGGGGTCAAGTAGAAGCTAGCATTCAGGTCCTTAATAGCACTGCCAGAAAAGATGCATCTTGAACTTATACTAATTTCCTTTTTCAAACACTCCAAGACTGAAACATTATCTATAAGATCACTCTTCAAAGGGGAGAGTAAGTTAAGATGACATTAGCAAACACGGATGTGTTGTGTTTCTCAAGTGAGCACCGTAAAGGAAAACACAAGGGAAGACCAGAGGGCTCTACCACGCTTTCCATGAACAGAGAGCCTGTCAAAACAATTATCTCCAGAATCCACAGCTGTAACAATAAGTTCGACACATCACGCACATTGGCAGGCACACTCACCTTGAGAGAAAAGGAAGGATTGTACGTATTAGACTGAATACTGATGCATTCCCAGGATATTGAATGTGCACCCGCCAGCAACCCACTTAACACAAGTAAACAAGAACTCTGCATAATGTAAATATAGCAAGCACTTTTCATCTCATCAGAAGCAAACATTTAGGTATGGGGAGGATGGCTAGATTAGCGAAGGCTGCAAGAAATAAAAACTCCCTGGCGATCTCATTAATTAACCAGGTGTATAATAGCAAAGGGGATAACTCCAGGCTTTTCAATCCTTGCAAGCCATGCCGCTCCTACTACAAACAATATGGCTCAGCACACCGACTTTTGTACTTAAATATGACAGACAACAGATTCTGTGGAACACGGAGGAGGAAGCAAGAGCTTTACATTAAGTGGTTTTTGTCAGGACAACCTGCTCTATCCAATTATGGGACAGAGCATACTGCTTCCATTTTTGCCTTTAAGCCCCAATCCAGGAGCCTTCACAGGCAGTCACTTTCACAGCAAACTATTTTTGTGCTGAATTTATGTTTGGGGCTGAAAGGCAAAAACGGAAGCAGTATGCTCCGTCCCATAATTGGGTAGACCAGGTTGTCCTGACAAAAAATCTTTCCCCTGGTATAGCTGATAAAAGGAGGAGAGCCTGTGGCTTGGAGATTAATACATCTACCTAATATGCAAGTAGCCCGGGTTTGAATCCCAGAAGGGTATAGCTAGCTGATGAGAGCTAAATAGCTTGAAATAGATCCATACTAGTCTCCCTTTATTTCTTAGTTGGTAAAACATAAATTCAACACAAGAGCTTTACAGGACAGAATTGGATTGTTACAGAAAAGATTTCCTTAGTCTGGGGAAGGGGAGAAATGAGATTCAGAGTAACTCTGTTAAATCACGCTAGGTATAAATTGATCAACATAATTTCTCTGATAGGCTCTCAAGAACTTGTTACAATTATCCTCATAGTTGTATAATCATAATTTTTCCAGCAATCCAATTGTCCTGGTTTCCTACATGTGCCTATTTTAAAGAGCTTGATAATACATTTCTCACCTATCTTTTTTTTGAGGAGTTCACCAACTTCATCCAACTCTCATTTCCCATTAAGAAGTCCATCCCACCTCTTTGCTTAATTATGGCCCATTTAATGAAGATGCCCCATTTCTAACACCCAATCAGAAATTTGTGCAATATGTGACTCTTTGATCCATACATAGCTCCATCTGCCAATCTACAAATCTTCTATTTTTTTAACCATCTGATTTCAACTGCAAGATGCAGAGGTATGGAAAGAGAAATACTGCCAGGTATTCCAAACACCACAATGCATGATTGGAAGTATGACATTAGTCTTGGGGAAGGATACATAGTGCGTAGCAGTGGTGGGATTTAATTTTTTTTTAACTACTGGTTTTGTGGGGGTGGCTTGGTGGGCATGGCTTGGTGGGCATGGCAGGGGAAGGATACTGCAAAATCTCCATTCCCTCCCCACCCCACTAACCTGCTTTCCAACTCCATTCTCCATTCCCCGCAGGACAACAAAAGAAGACCCAGCCAATCAGCTGGGACTCGGGAGGCAGAGAATAGATGGGGGCGGGGCCAGTCAGAGGTGGTATTTGCCGGTTCTCCGAACTACTCAAAATGTCTGCTACTGGTTCTCCAGAGCTGGTCAGAACCTGCTGAATACCACCTCTGGTGCGCAGCTGGTTTTAACAGTAATAGCCTTATGAATATTTTTTACTATAAAAGGTATGGAGGGGAAATACATGTGTGTGTTTAGAAGAATAGCAGGTGCTACATAATTCTTGCAAACAATTAAGGTACAGTTCAGAAAGAAATAATTCACCTATGCACGGTTAAATCCGCTTGGCATTAGCTATGTCCCCATCTCCATGTGTTCCTGCTGTGCTGTTTCCTTTTACTGGCCTCATACAAATCAGATTATACAGATCTTGTTTCACATATTTCAATCGTCATTCGCTTTTACTTTCCCTCCTTCTCACGCCAAGGAGAGTCTTTGGTTTTGAAGAGCATAGTGCCTTTTCAAGAAGTGACAGCAGCGCCCCTAACAAACTGAAACAACAACATGGCAATTTGCACGCAATAGTGTCATGCTCAGGCTGTCATTGCACACTTGCATCAAGCTATGACATTTGCATGACAGAGTTGCCCATGCGTGACTTCGTCTGCCACCCTCCCTCCCTCCATGCAAATATGCCTTTTACAAAAGCCTTCTCTGGAGGCCTTTTTAAAAAAAATTATGGTTGATCCGGCAATAGCATTCAAAGCACTTCAGATCTGCAAGGACCACAATTTTAATTTCCCACAATTTCACAGAATTACACTACATTACATACATGCTATTACTTGTAACTCTGGGTTAAGAGTTCATCCTCTCTGCAAGGCTGGTATTATCCAAGGAGCCCTTCCACAGTTCTCTGGTTTTAGCACCTAACGAGATATGATGAGCTAATGGTTAAGCCACCAGACAAGAAACGGGAAACTGTGAATTCTAGTCCTGCTTCAGCCATGAAAGCCAGCTGGGTCAGGGGTCGCCAACCTTGCCAACTTTTAAGACTTTTGGACTTCAATTCCCAGAGTTCCTCACTCAGCTGGGTGAGGAACTCTGGGAATTGAAGTCCACAAGTCGTAAAGTTGCCAAGGTTGGAGACCCCTTAGCTGGGTGACTTTGGGCCCTAGTCACTCTCTCTCTCAGCCCAACTCACTTCACGGAGTTGTTGTGGGGAAAAGAGGAGGAGGAAGGTGTGTTGGATGCTTGCCACTTTTATTTGCAAAAATAAAAAAAATGTGGGATACAAATAAGCAAATAACAAATAATTTACCCCTGGCTTTTTTCTTTGTCTCACCAAACAAGCGCTGAAAGATTTTGCTTCATAGCTAAGGTTTCCAACACAGATTGAGTACAAAACTATCTGTGCAAACAGCTGAATGAGGAAAGAGAATTTCCCTGCTTTGGGACCCTGTCAAAAGTATATGGATTACTTGCCCACTATCAGATGCTGTTTCTGTCTTAGTATTGACAAGCTTCAAGCCCTTTTGTTTTAAATAAATTTAAACTGTCTGCCTTCTGCCTATAGTGACTTGATCTTTAGCAAAATGTTTGATATTTATTAGGGCAATGAAGGGTTTGATGTTTTTATACGAGTTTCTATTTTTAGTGGGATTGCTTTGGCTGACTTATAGCCATAATGTGATAGAATGATTTCCAATTTGGTTCGCAAATGAGTTTGCAGATGATTTTATTTTTATTTTCTAAGAAACATTAATTAGTGGCACTAATAGATAATTCTCTTATAATTCAAGGAACATTTAAGAATAATGGGCTCTTGAACAACAGTAACAGTTTTACTGATGGAATGGATTTTGCCGTTTTTGGCTATCTAGCAAATGCCCATTGGTTTTAGTTATTAAACACATTTGTATACTTTTCCTCATCAAACATTCACTGAATTGAATTAATTGCAAAACGATTATATGCAACTACAAAACCCAAAGAAGAAATAATGGATTAATATCTAAATAAGATAAATTACAAAGTTTTTTTTTTCTGTAGTAGCAAAGGCCTTCCTGGAAGAACCTTAGTTACACTTACACACACAGATACACACACACACACACACACACACACACACACATACACCCCAGAGGTGGTATTCAGCAGGTTCTGACCAGTTCTGGAGAACTGGTAGCTGAAATTTTGAGTAGATCGGAGAACTGGCAAATACCACCTCTGATTGGAAATTTTACAGTATCCTTCCCCTGCCACGCCCACCAAGCCACGCCCACAGAACCGGTAGTAAATTTTTTTGAATCCCACCACTGACACACACACACACACACACAAACACACACACATACACACACGTAACACACACACACACACACACACACGTAGCAATTTAAAAGAACATAGGTGTAGTCCCAAAGCATAGGTACTTTTTCAAGAGGCAACTAGACTTTCTGGTTTTTCTTTGAAGACATTTTGCTTCTCATCCAAGAAGCGTCAGAGCTGAAGAAGCTTCTTCAATGAGAAGCAAAACATCTTCAAAAAAAAGTTGCTTCTTGAAAAAGCACCTGTGGGACAACCATGACCTGGATGACTGAGAATCTCCACAGACATAGGTGTAATCATACTCGGGGTAGGGTGGGGACCTACAGTCATTAACAATAATTCTCACAGTAGTAGACTCCTATGATGCCCTGATTGAGCTCTGAAGAAAGAACTCCTTTAAATAATGGCAAGGCTGGTACAGATCTTGGGGGAATTTTGTTCCAGACAGTTGGTGGTAACACTAAGACATAGATCCCACAAAACGGACTATTTAATATATAGTGCTTTGTTCAGTCTTATCAGGTGGACAATTGTAATCAGAAATATGGATCCTGCAAACAACCAGGCATTGTGCCATGTAGAGCTTAATATGTGACCACCAGAATCTTGGATTGCAATCTAATTGGCATATACCTGTGTTGGCGAACCTATGGCTTGCGTGCCGGAAGTGGCACGCTGAGCCACTTCTGCCGGCACGCAAGAGCTCGCCCGGAAGAGCCCCACTGCGCATGCACACGTGCTGGCACTGCCCAATAGCTGATTGTTGGTTATCTGGCAGGCATGCGCGGGGGGACAGGGGTGCGCAGGAGACATGCACACATGTGCAGAGATGCGCGGCACGCGCGGGGAGTCACACACGCATGTGCAGGGGTGGGTGGGGGCCAGCACACATTGCCTTCTGGGTGCTGGCATGTGAACGCACGCGCAAGAGCCTCAATCTTAAATTAGACAAGTCCCTTTTGATTCTATTAATAACCCATTTCTATTTTATTTCAAAATTGTGACTAAAAAGGACTTTGGAATTTAAAAGATTTTACATGCAGAATTTATACCTAAATGCCAAATGGGGTTTCTACAACAAAAATCCAATTACAATATAATTTAGATTGCTAGATTGGGTATATCTGAATTCTTTTTTATAGCACCCTCACATAAAAATTCAAGATCTTTAAAATGTTAGCCTTTCTGAACAAGTAATAAATGCTTCTTAAACAGGACCTTAAAATGTTATATCAGAATTATATAGTTTGCTACCTGCTTCTGAAGAAGACAATGAGGAAGATAGTATGTGAAATGGGCTTAGGGAATAAAGCTGAGGAAAAAAAGTGTGTCTGTGTTTATTGCTTTAAAATAAAGAAAAGAAGAAATAAAAATAACAATTAAAAACAAACAGATTGAAGAAGAAAAAAGAAAGGAGGAAAAAGAAAAAGGGGAAGACTTGTTAAAAATACACATAAAAAACAATGTTTAAACACAGAATTAAATATTAATCACAGTGAATAAATTAGATCAGTGTTTCTATTATATCACTAAGGAGCTAATCTATAAATCTGGAAAATGGTCTTCTTTGAAGATTAATACGTTTTGTGGTATCCCATGGTTCACTGAATCCATAGTGTTTAATGTAACAATAAATTCTGAACTTTATAGATCACATTATTCTTCCAAACTTTGTATTAACAAACTTGCAAATAATAAACAAAATGGGGCCTGCCAAAACATACACATGGGTGTTTTCCCCATTATTCATCTTGCCGCCACAATGAAGCTGTCAATCAGGTAGATAACAAACTTTTAAAAAATAATAATTTGTTACGGTGTTCTCATTTTAAAATTAACATTCTTTAAGACCATTGATTTGTTAACATGCCCCAGTCATTTCATTTGGACCACTGCAATGTGTTCTATATGAGGGCTGCTCTAAGTTCTATTAATTTATTTAACTATTATTAGTTAAGTAAAACCAACAATATAATGTTCATGTAGTTTTATGATGCTTCCCTTTTGCTGAAAATTCAGTCCACATGACTAGTTTATATTTGATGATATACATTCTATTAAAACTGGAATTTCAGAAGCTGATTAGAAAAGTTGCCCCTTAGTACCATGTTTCCCCGAAAAATAAGACCTACCCCGAAAATAAGACCTACCCCGAAAATAAGACCTAGTGTGTTTTTGGGAGCCAAAAAATATATAAGACAGTGTCTTATGTTAGGGGAAACACGGTATGCGATTTGTTCATGGTTTCGTACATGAATAAATGTACATTGTTCTACATTAATATGGTAAGTGTTTTTTTTCATTAAATATATATATATATAAGACCTACCCCGAAAATAAGGCCTAGTGTGTTTTTGGGAGCCAAAAAAAAATAAGATAGTGTCTTATTTTCGGGGAAACACGGTAGAAGTTGTTGAGAGTAACACACTCATACACAGGGCATCCTTATAAATGCCAGATTTGGGGAACAGAAGAAGGACAGGACAGGACAGCATAGAATAGAATGACACTGAAAAAAGTGACTTCTGACCAGTGAAGCATCCCCATGTTCACACGATCAAAATATAGACACTTGGAGAATCACTTAAATATGAGCCAGAAGGATGCTACAGCTGCCAAAAAAGCCAATACAGTTCTAGGCTTGCATTGGTTGCCGGTTGCCTCCCGGGTCGCCTTCAAGGTATTAGTTACAACTTATAAAGCCCTTAATGGCCTGGGTCCAGGGTACTTGCGGGAACGCCTCCTGCCAGCATCAATCTCTGATCGCCCTGTTCGCTCTCATAGGAGGGCCTCCTGGGGTGCCGTCAGTCAGATATTGTAGGCTGGCGGTCCCCAGGGCTAGGGCCTTCTCTGTGGGAGCACCTGCCCTCTGGAATCAGCTCCCCGTCGATCTCCGTTTGGCCCCTGACCTGCTCCTTCCGCGGGACCTGAAGACTTGGTTGTTTCAACGGGCGGCCTTGAATGACCGGGGGTTGGGTTTATTTAATTTATTTGGCTTGTTCATTGTTTAATCTTGTTTTATTGTAAATTTTCTCTGTTTTAATGTTCGCCGCCCTGAGTCCTTAGGGAATAGGGCGGCATACAAGTCGAATAAATAAATAAATAAATAAATAAATAAAGAGAGGGATAGAATCAAGATTATGTGAAGTGTTAATACCATTTTATAATGCCCTGGTAAGGCCACACTTGGAATATTGCATCCAGTTTTGGTCACCACGATGTAAAAAAGATGTCGAGACTCTAGAAAGAGTGCAGAGAAGAGCAACAAAGATGATTAGGGGACTGGAGGCTAAAACACATAAAGAACGGTTGCAGGAATTTGGTATGTCTACAGTAGTTTAATGAAAAGAAGGACTAGGAGTGACATGATAGCAATGTTCTGATATCTCAGGGGTTGCCACAAAGACGAGGCAGTCAAGCTATTCTCCAAAGCACATGAAAGCAGGACAAGAAGCAATGGATGGAAACTAATCAAGGAGAGAACCAACCTAGAACTAAAAAGTAATTTCCTGACAGCTAGAACAATTAACTAGTGGAAACACTTGCCTCCAGAAGTTGTGAATTCTCCAACACTGGGAGTTTTTAAGAAGAGATTGCACAACCATTTGTCTGAAATGGTATAGGGTTTTCTGCCTGAGCAGGGGATTAGACTAGCCGCCAAGGTCCCTTCCAACTCTGCTGTTCTGTTCTATTCTGTTCTATTCTGTTCTGTTCTGTTCTGTTCTACTCTACTCTACTCTACTCTACTCTACTCTACTCTATATATTTATGAAGGCTGCAGTGTCCCAATGTGGTCATCTTTTGTGATCTTCTGACAAGCAAAGTCAATGGGGAAGTTAGATTCACTCAACAATTGTGTTACTAACTTAACAACTGCAACAATCATTAATCATAAGTTAGAAACAACAATTGAAAAATCACAAGAAACCAATAGGAGAAAATAGAAAACATCAGAACTACTAGAGAGCATTTCACCGAGGCTGCCATCGGTGGCACCATCTTTAACGGAAGTGTGCCATCTTTACATTAAGTAACATAAGTTACTAAAATTATTAAACTTACTACTAGGCATCCTGGCCAACAATGACTTTAAACTTCAAAAGCCCTTCTGGACAGCTCTATTTAATTGTTGTTCAAAGAACATCTCTGCTTTTTCAATGGTGTCTAGTTTGTATTTCTTTTCACACCATGTCACCATTATACCTTCCGGGACCAACCATCTAAAATTAATACTATGTTTTATAAGTTTAGTTGTCAAGAATTGATAAGGTCTTCTTAGGTCTCTTACTCTCTTAGGGGTTTGTTTGAGTACTGTTATTTGTTTATCAGCATATTCTAGGGTGTTGTCTCTCGATCTGTACAAGATTTCATCCCGAAGAGATTTCTTAACCAGCTTGACATGTACCTCCCTTGGTAAATTGAATCTCCTTGCGTAATTAGTTTGTACCCTATAAAGCTCATCAATTTTCTTCATCAAGTCTTCTTTTCCTGTCTCTAGTAAGTTGGCTAATATCCCTGCAATAACCTCCCATAGATTTTCTCCTTTTTCTTCTCTTACATTTTGTAGTCTCAGGTAGTGAGCTGCTTTTTCAGATTCAAGGTTGCTGTTTCTAACTCTTTATTCTCCCTTTCTAATTTATCCGTTAGCTCATCTACTCTTTTTTCCTCCTTGTTCATCTTTGTTTCAATTTCTATTATTTTCTCCTGATTTTTCCTCATCTCTTGTTGGAATATTTTGAATTTTTCGTCTATTTTTTGTATTTTATCCTTTAAATCTGTTCTCACAGACCCTATTTCATTTTTCATGTCTTCGTGGTTTTTAATCATCATCTCCTGCATATTTAATAATAGACCTTGTAGGTCTTTAGAAGAGTTAGAATGGTCTTTTGGGAGCATCTCATCAAATGCTCTCTGTGCAGGAGGACTCATCACAGCTGTGATGGTCGATGTTTGGCTAGGTATTTTTCTGACTGTACCAGTCCTAGAGACATTAGTAGTGCTTGTCATTCTCCAAAGTTTTCCAACAGTTTTCCCCACAATGATAATTAAAGTTTACCTTCTCCCCCTATTTTCTTTCCCTCAAATCTCCTCCGCCTCCCAGCCTCCTCCCCCTTCTCGTAGGTTCATAAAAGAAA